>OX401406.1:14806018-15118518 GCA_947846245.1 Cerastoderma edule | reverse complement strand
TTGGCAACTACTGTCATGTTCTCTCCATCTTTCATCTACGATGAACTTCATTAATATGATAGCGTATAATTTAGAAGTTGTACTTGATCAATTTATATTTCTTTCATTTATGAAAGACATAACCACGCCGGTAAAATTAAAAGCTTAATACAAAATTATAAATACGCCATTAATATATTGGAATACAAGTTTCGAGTTTCTAATAGTTTATTGACATAAACTGAACATAGTTTGTTGTCAAACATGAATGCAACATACAAATGCATAGAAATGCATAAAAATGCATAAACATGGCAGTACAAACATAAAAATGAGAAAAGTATGATTTTGTGATGAAAAAGAATCACAGAATACAATAGAAAGATGAATGTAAATGTAAAACTAAATGCCAGAATACTTGGTAGTTATGAATCATTGGATAATTACAATATGATTATTCCGTCTGATATTAACTTTTAGCTATGAATTTACTAATGTTTAAAATTGTTTTCTTAGAATTTGATTCCATTAAGCATATGAATTTCTGAAAATTTGGCCAAGTATAATAATGGCAAATACAATATGAGGTCAAAACATTCCTTCATGTACATATATCTATTGTTAAGCTTTTAGCCTGGAGGCATGTCCGCTCATTCCACCGTCCATTTTAAATAATGACCATGAGAAAAACAGTTCAATTGTCCTGCAATCTAATTTCATTATAGGTGCGACAAACTATGTTGATTGTTTAGAGGGGACCTAGGGCAAATTATTACATTTGGCACTGCATTTTTCACAGTATACTTTCTACCAGGTCATGACAAGTCGTGTAGTAAATCCTGACAGCTTATGTACTTTAGTAAACTTCGCTTTTATGTTTCTATTAAATCACTTACGTTCTATACTGGAGTGTAACGATCAGAAATAGTTATTGATGGGGTATTGGGTCAAATTATAGATTTGTGATTGGTAAAAGAGAAGGGTATTCGGACAGTGGTCAGTTAAGCGTATTGTGTGTTTAAGCAAAATTGTTAAGCAAATGTGAATAATTTTATTTACTGTGTAAAGTAATTCGTTTATGGTGTGTTCAATGAGACTACATACGGACATTCGGACACTTTGTTGATTTGCGTCAACGTTTGAAGTTTGCTAAGGATAATCAAGCAAATCAACCTCCCGTTTTTGGGTTCAGATAATAAGGTATGTCCATGCTTATACACAATTTGTTTAATATATTAATGGATACATATGATTCGGACGAGACTGTACACGAATATGATTTATATGTTTGTTTTGAGGGCATAAAAGAGTGATTTAAAGCAAATACGTTTTCAAAGTATTTTTTTGGCCTTGCTTGAAGTGACGATGTTAGACGGAGGATTCTTAGAATCCAGTAAAATGCATATTTCTCATGGATTTAGACACGCATTGTTATGGCGACTAAAAGAATTAGTTGTTATGATAACGTTTTTCTAAGTAACAAATGATAGGGAGGTACTTTTTAATGTTTTCTTTTGGTATGATATACTCAACATAATTTATTAATAAAATTGTCAATCAGAGTTACTTTCCGTTGGAATAAGACATCGGTATTGATTCCACCAAACAAAAACAACAGCCCAAACGACAATGTTTGATATATTTCATAACATAATACAAATAGACATATGATTACAAGACACAAAGCTTTATACTTATTGTCCTTAATACAGGACTCAAGCTGGCCTTCGCAAATGGCGTCATTTGCAACCAAATTAGGAAATAAGCCAAAAAAAAACAAAAAGAGAAAATCTTTGCTAAAGTTGCTTGTGCCGACTATTTTCCGTGAGAACTCGATGCAACTTTTTGAATTTGGCGCAAGTGTTTGCGCACACAACTGCTTAAACAGAAGAAAAAGCAACATAGACAATTTCTTGAAGGAGGTAAACTAGACTCATTGTGGCAAAGGCACCTAGCGGAATTGATGGAATAAAAAGGAAAAAATGCCACACTTCAGATTACTTTATAAAGATATACTAGACTCATACTGGTAAAGGCACCTAGAGAAATTATGGGAATTATAGCAGCGTACTGTATGTATCATATATCGAGAAGTTCACGTCATTGACTGTGACAATCTATCCAATACTGCTTCGTTCTTTCTCCCTGATAGAAGACTGTCACGTGTAATAAGTGAAGCGGAATAGGTGCCTGTGAGTAAATCGTGTTTATATCAATCATTACCTTTTATAAATTCTTAGTATTAAGCCCGTCTTTAACTCTTATCCAAATGGGGTTTCCAGTGAGTTCAGTAAATGACAAGTTCGGTATAATTGTAAAATAAACATAACATAGATTTATAAGGACATCGAGCACATACGGTCATAGACAATTCGTATATTATTACATGCGATGTATATAGTGGTATTATAAACAATATACATATTAATAATAATTGCATCAAAAATAAAAACAAAGAAAGGATAAATCGAAAAAAAAAAGAATTTGGTGAGATTGGTTTGATTTTAATAAGAGCTTCTGGAACGGTCTTTTGTTTTATAGAAAAAAAAATATTTCTTCTTAATTAGAACACGTGTTTAAAGTGACTGGATAGTCTGATGAGAAGTGGTTTTTTTTCGGTATTGAGTAACTGTGTGAATTTAAACATATTTGGGTGATTATTATATTTGGATAGAGTTAAAGGTTTGAAGGTTCCAGTCAATTGGTTGTATAAAGCACTTTAGTGAGAACAACAACTTAGTTGGGTTTGACCGATTTTACTTGTAATCATCCATATTGTGTTTCCGATGATGTATTGTATATGAACCCTTTTAGTGCTGGACCCGACTTCATGCTTGTGCAAACAGGTTCGATCCAGACCAGCCGCCAAGTTAATTGGCGGCTGGTCTGTGATTTTACCTGTTTGCTACTACGGGTATCTTTCCTTATCAAAATTAAGCAGATGCTTAAGGCTTTGGAAAGCAAACGAAACAAACATTATTTTTTAAAAATCACCCAGCACTCTAAGGGTTTATAATGTAGAACGGGGTAAATAAGATTTCTGTTTGACAAGCATTGATTGCGTATTCATGTAAAGTGTCATGTTAACATTCAATTATTACAATTATTACAATTAGCAGGTCGCTGTTACTGTCGTTTGTCCGTATACATGTAGGCCATTCTACTCTCTCTTTTTTCACACTCGTTCTATCACGTTTTTAGTTATATAATACAAGCCGACAAGAGCATTGGTTAAAAGAAAGACCTGATAAACAACGTCTCTAGGTCTTCTGTTGAAAATTGTATGTTATTATAAGTACTGTTACATTGGGAAAATATATACTAGTATACATTTATACATTCACTCTTCAAGAAGGATACTATCTTACGTTATGTGTTATCTAACTCTTTAAAAAGATAAACAAAAATCATATTCTGTCATAAGACGTTTGTCATATAGTAAATTTTGACATGGTCTTTCTTTATTTCTGTAACTAAAGAGTTGATTGCTCTTGTTGAGCAGTTACCTTTTTCTCACAATGTTCTATCGAAATCAATAAGACAGTTGTAAGATTCTACACTGCTTCATGTTGTCCACTAACATCTTCAAATATGGTCATTTAAGTCATATGTACAATCTTCCTTATAACCGACTTCCATGGTTTGTTTTTAAAAGTAGAATACCCACAATCCCCTATTTTAAATCTCTTACTTTAGCATTCGGAACACCTCGGCCATTTCTAAAAATAACCTCGGAAGCAATGGGAGCCATTTTTGAAAGTAGGTCAGCAACGAAGGGCATGTCCGTTTGGAATCGTATCTACTCGACAAAATATGAAACAAAAATGTGATGATATGATCATCTTTAATGAAAAGGGTAAAAAAAACATTCAATTGTGATAAATAGCCAATTTGTGTGTATCTAAAATACCTATTTAGTGCCTGGGTGCATTTTGCGTTAACCGCCGGAAATAAGGCAAATTACCCCAGGATTTCTGGTGTATTCATGTACTGCCTACGAGGTAAATCTACCGACTTGTTACGGGGATTGCCGAGTAGATACGATTGTTACTTTAGCCGGATTACTTCGGATGTTCTCGGTACACAACGGTCCGGACCGGAGCTATTCGCTTAACAACGAAGAGTTCCGGCCACGACCGTTGTTTACCGAAAACGATCGAAGTAATCCGACGAAAGAATTAGTTTTAAATTAGCGATTACGAGTATTTTACCTTAAAAGACATACATTAACACTGCTTTTGGCAGATTATATAGAATTCAAATCATGTTTAAACCATTGGACAAAACCGTTCGTTAAAAGTAATCCCTCAATTTGTTGTACAACTCAACATGTTTCCCACAACTCAATCGGATATCTATTCAAACAAATGTATTGTCATTGGTGTCAGTTTTGTTGTGGGAGATTGATTTGTGAGTTTAAATATTTATGTTTCTCATCACCATATCTCATAAAAACTCCAAATAGATCAATACATTACAGATTCATAGACAGAATAACAAATGAATTCAAGAATCGATGAATCAGCTAATCGATCAAACAATGAAGCCTTCAACCTACAGATCAAACATCAGATATAGCACTTGATGAATTAATCGATCAACTTTTAGATACATTGCCTATACAATCGGAAAACAATTTACCAACCAATTATTCTACAAATTACGTGAAAAAGGTAGTCATTTTTATCTTTGCTTTTACAAATAATACCAAAATATCATTCCTTCTTATTTGAACATCGTTGATCCATAATTAATGACTTAGAAGGCAATTGTTCTTCGTAAAAAACCCACATGAAAGCCTTAGGTTGCAGAATCCGACAAGGACTCAAACCGATAGATACGTATGACAGCGACCATGCTATATTCTGACAATGTTTACTATGGAATCATCACGAAAATGTTTATTGTTTATATTGACCACCATATCCATTGTATGTAATTATGTAGACGTAACGCCAAAAGGTGAGGTACACAAACGTAACACTTAAATGACGCATTTTTTTATTATATAATATAATAATTACATAACATAGTTTCATTCAGACATTAAGTACTCAATCTCATAGTGTATTTTCAACTAACGTATTCTTGAAAATACAACATAGTTTCAAGAATACCTTAGATGAAAATTCATTGACTATGAGTGTGTGCTCTTAACGTCTGAATACAACTGTGTTATGCTATATAGAGAATAGATCGATGGTGTCGTGAATCGGAAATGTCATCGGGCAAGGCTTAGGAATATTATCCGGTGAGCCGAAGGCGAAACGGATAATAATCCGAAGCCGAGCCCGATAACTTTTCCAATTCAAAGACACCAACCATCTATTTTATTTATTCTGTTACCTTTATGTATTCTTTCAAACAAACAAGATGTAAATAAAACACAAGAAAAAAGGAAAAAATAAGTAGAGAATGATGTAAACATGACGTCATGTCGTTCTTATGACGTCATTATTTGTCACATGGATGTGTTATATGGTTAGTGCCGGATATCACAAATGTTATACGGCACCTAGTTATCGGTCCCAAAATGACACTAGTGATAGGATACATTATGTTATGGCTGCCTTAACCTCTTGTTTGACGACTTCATACTTAAACCTGAACCATTTTTCAAAAGCATAATTGTGCTGATTTTGCCGATTAAGATAATTAAAAATAAAGATTAATTCAAACTCAATTACAGATGTTGGACTCAGCTGAATAAGAAAGACGAGTCGTGTTTTTAAGTCGCTCTGACGTCAATTTATCGTTCAACTTGAAAAAGCGTTTTGCTTGACTCAAAATCATTGCTTCACATTTTGCATGAGCAAAAAGGTTAAAAAGGAATTCATCTCTATATCATCACTTAACTTCTATCCATACCCGTATACTCTAAAATAGGCAATGGTTTTGAGTTTTAGCAAGATATCATAATTAACCCTTTACCAAATGCAAATTTTCGACTGTCCCCAATTGAAAGAGTTTGCAGACAACATTTCAAAATGTGGTGAAATTCAAATATCATCTTTTGATAGGACAGAAAACGTTGAAAGAAAATGAGAAATTGTTCTGTAAGAGCAATTTCTCCTTTTCCCACAATGTTTTCCAGGGTCGTCGGCAACGAACTGGTCAAATGTCGTTAATATGTGGTAATAGGTTAGGTACCACGGTTCGAGAACACGGACCCCGATACCCTGACTTGTCGACAAATTACAAGAAAAATGCACTTACTCCGGGCGCCAGGCTAGGCGATTTTATATAGCGGAAGCTGGTAATAATTATATCTCGTTTTGACGACATTTAATTCCTAGCTGAATTCGTGAACATCGATATTGATTCCACCAAGGTTCAACACAAAATCAATAGGAGGAGGAGATGTCACCCTGGCAATGAATGGACGGATTCTTTCTCCTATGGATTTACTGTTAGTGCCAGGCAGATTTGTAATACGTTATTGGTGTACATTTAATCAACAAAACAGTATGTACTTAGTCTCTCTAGCAGCCATAGGGACGGGCATACTCATATTGCAATGTATCTGTTTGCACTATAAGTTCCAGGTAGATTTGCAATCGTATCTACTGGGCAATCCCCTTCACTAGTCGGTAGATATACCTCGTAAGCAGTACATGAATACATCAGAAATCATGGGGTAATTCGGCTGTTTTCCGGCGGATAACTCACATGATTACAACATGCACACAAACACTATATATTTATGTAAATACACAACATTTGGTTATATATCACAATTGAATGGGTGTTCTTATAATGTTTTCGTAAAAGATTATCATATCAACCCATCTTTGTTTCATATTTTCTCAATCGTATCTTCTCGGTTATCCCGGCTTGTGTCGGGGATTGCCGACTAGATACGGTTGCAAACGGACATGCCCTTCGTCAATGACCTACTTTCAAAATGGCTCCCATTACCTCCGAGGTTATTTCAAGAAATGGCCGAGGTGTTCCGAATGGTAGATTTGTTGATTGGTACTGGTTTAGGTTCAGCCAACACAGGGGTGGCTACTTTGTCTTTTTAGTAGACATAGAGATGGTTAGAATTAAACAGATGTGGCCCTTGCAATCAATGGGTGATTCCATTCTCCTCTGTATGTACTGTTCATGTTAGGTAGATTTGTTGTCCGGTATTGGTTTAGGTTCAGCCAACAGAAGAGTGTCTATTTGGTCTCTCTAACAGCCCAAAAGACAGAGAGATTCAACAGATGTGGCACTGGCAATATAATGAGGGTTCATTCTCATAGATTTGTTGTTCTTTAATCAACGAAAGTATGTCGTTGTTATGTAGTTAAATGTATGTTTAACCCATTACCAAACAAAAACGACATTTGACCAGTTTTTGAAGACAACTCTTGAAAACATTGTGGGAAAAGAAGAAATTGCTCTTTACTAGAAATTTCTATTTTTCCTACAAGGTTTTCTGTCCTATCAGAAGATGCTTTTTCAATTGCATCACATTTTGAATGGTCGTCTGCAAACTCTTTCAATTTGACTTGACGTTTGGTAAACGGTTAAGAACAATGAGCTTATATATGTGTAGGTTCCGATCTATTTTATTCAAATAAGTTGGTCGTTCTAGTGATTATAGAGACAGGTTTTTTACGATGCAAATGATTTTCTCATTTATCGAGCCATTATACTTTGTTGTTGAATTTTGCTCTTCTACGGGTATGGCAGACACGTTGATAGTGACACGATTGTTACTTACAACAACGCAATTATATGTGAACAATGCACATACATGTATAACAACAATTGGTCAAGTTATGCTACACGAATACAAAGCTTAGTCGTTTTAAACTGACAAAAACGGTAGGTAGCCTAAAAATGGCATTGAAATAAATAAATAAATGTAATCCTCTGGTGAGGTACTTTTATCAGCTGTCCTTTCTTTTATTCAACCCTTTCCCAAACAACAACGACATTTGACCACTTTGTTGCAGACGACTTTAAAAAACATTGTGGGAAAAGGAGAAATTGCTTGTAACGAGCAATTTTTCCTTTTCCCACAAGGTTCTCTGCTCATTCTGAAGAATATTGTTCAATTTCATCACATTTTGAAATGTCGTCTGCAAAATCTCTCAACTTGGGACAGTCGAAAATTTGGTGTTTGGTAAAGGGTTAAGATTACTACCAGAAGAGTACTACATAACATTTCAGCATGTCGCATCAAGGCGCTGAATACAGTAAACAATACATTGGGCTTTCAAAAATAGGCCATTTTCCATTCAAATGATTTTTTTTTACAGTTTCAGTATTTCCCCTTGCATCTATTTTACCTGCTTCCGCAGTATAGACATACATTCACACACGCACGTGTACTACAATTCAAACGTTTCTCGTAAAATTCATACCGAATGTGTTGTTCTATTCACTGCTACCAGAAACAATAATATGAAAAAATGTGTATCATACTATATAATTCAATACACACCTTTTCTGTAACCAGTACCTGTCGTTCAATTTGTAAAGGGTAAAACACTCTCGTCTGAGTTGACTGATTTTCATTAAAATGTATTGACAGGCATACAGGAAGACGCGGTATTCAATGTGTCCATACGCGGGTCAAACGACATATTACTCAATCGGCCCCTTAACCCTTTCCCAAACAATAACGACATTTGACCACTTTGTTGCAGACGACTTTAGAAAACATTGAGGGAAAAGGAGAAATTGCTCGTGCCGAGCAATTTCTCCTTTTCCCACAAGGTTTTCTGCTCGTTCTGAAGAATATTGTTCAATTTTATCACGTTTAAAAATGTCGTCTGCAAACTCTTTTAATTTGGGATAGTCGAAAATTGTGATTTGGGAAAGGGATGACCCCTTAGGGGTCAACCCTCTTGTAAATGTAGTTCGAAACAGGACTTTCGTTTTTAAAACATGTTTGAGGGTAGCTCTTGTTAGTTTGGGTCGTATTATATTTCATCATTAGATAATTATTAGATAATTGTGTAAACACATGTTAACACAATCAGCAACATTATCTTATGCTTGATTAAATCTATAATCATGTTTTTTTTTCGAATTTCCAAGGATTGAAATGAAAATATTTTGACTTTGTATCAAAATGGACTGAGTGCGCAGGATTTAAATTTTTTCTGGATTTTGATTTATGGAACATCTTTCTTTCAACGGGAATATACATAAAAGACGAGCTTAATCATGGTGAGTTTTTTGGATTATGAACCCATTACCAAACAATAACGACATTTGACCAGTTTGTTACAGATGACTCTGGAAAGATTTGTCGGAAAAGGAGAAATTGCTCTCAACGAGCAATTTCTCCTTTTCCCACAATGCTTTCCGACCTATCCGATGATTATTTTTAAATTTCATCATATTTTGAAATGTCGTCTGCAGACTCTTTAAATTTCGGACAGTCGAATATTTAGTGTTTAGTAAAGGGTTAAATAAAGACAATTTTCAATTTCCTTACTCATAAGCGCTTGTATGAGATCAGGTATAATAAATTCATAAACAAACACAGGAATTCTTTCTCGCGCACCTTACATTTACCAGAGTCACATGATTAGAGCGGTTAAGCATTTTCGAAGACCCACGTGACGATTGTATCTAAGAAAAGGTGTCAATATTCTAGTAGTAAGCTACTTTAGAAACATATACAGTGTATCGTCATTGTATCGATAGAAGGCAATTCATTTTGAAATGTTAAAATTCCAATTTTTAAGAAAATCCATAAATGTCAATTTCATTAAACATGTATGCTTTTCTGCACTCTGCATCTTATACAGTATTCTATAAAGCAAAGCAACAAAGCACTATTTTGTGGTTTCAAATATGATATAAACCATTGCGACAAAAGAAGAAATTGTATCGATACAAGCAATTTTGATTTTCATGTTATAACGCGGGTTAAGATATTCCAGTGATCGAGGACGAATTTCATGTATTTTTCATTTGTGAAAAATATAGTGAAATCAGAAAAATCTATCTAAATTCATGGTATACATCTTATCCTACCAGGCAAAATCTATACACCATTCTACAAAATAATAACAAATTTATTATACAAAAGCTTTCAATTTATGTTACTCATCTTTTAGAAGCAGTAATGTATGATATGCACATCAAATTTACTTTTATGTTATTATTGACTTTGTTTGATTGTATTGTGGGCCGGTGGCCTATTTACTTCAAATATACTTTTTGTATTTGTATTTGTATTTCTTGTATCGTCTACAAAGCATTCACGTACATATTAGCCTGGGGTCCTGGGTAACGTTTTACTGAACATTTTATGCTTAAAACTCCCGTAAGTTCAAAACAACATTCTCTCTTATCTTAATCTTGGGGTAAGCAAAATTGTATACTACCCCATCAATGGAATCGTCTCTCCTAGACGCTTCCTATGATGTGTCACATTACAATATTGCGTCTTCATGGAGGACACTATCCATGTTTATCAGTTTTGACTTACGCATATGTTTTCCTTAAGAAGTTCATTAAAACGGTTCCCAGGCCCGTGCGTAGTGCGGGGTATACGCACCGGCTTTTACCCCGGGCTAAAAACATACATGCGTATGTATGTGGGAATGGTTTTACCACCCGTACACTGTACTGTTACACGGCATACCATTATACTATCTATCAATCTATCTAGACAATCAATGAAATCTACTTCGTTTTGTAAACACATTGTCACCGAGATTCTTTTCACTTTCAAAACAATTGTCCCTTGACGATCGAATTTGAAACCCATACAGCTTTTGACAAAACAAGGAATTGCTCAAAATGGACTCACATTATGCAGTACTTTGTAAAAATAATTCAAAAGTTTGTTCAATAATATTTCTACATTTCTCGTCCAGTTTGATTGGTGGTTGATACCGTCTGCTAATAGTAAAATAATCCAAATACAGAAAGGGTTAACCCTTATTGTGCTGGAACCGCGTTCACGCTTATGCAAACAGGTTGGACACAGACCAGCCGCTAAGTAAAATGGCGGCTGGCCTGTGATCTAACCCGTTTGCTACTCTAAGTAACTTTCATCATAAAACTCAAGCAGATATTTATGGTTTTGGAAAGCAGACGACACAAAAATTGTATTTTTAGAAAATTACCCGGCATTCTAAGGGTTAACAAATGTTTATTTAACCTAGAATACCAACGCTCTATTCGCATTCCCTTTTGAAATGGGAGACAATGGGTTACACTCAATTAGTTAAAACAATATTTGGTCGAGCGTACAATGGACTTTCATATGCTGACCAGTGTGTTGAATTCATACAATGCCACGCAAATGGAAAATATTAAGTAACGTTGTTTATTTGTTATCTTTAAAGCGGCTTGTTCTCAAATGTGAGGAAACTTGGACAATTAAGTGTTATAACTTTGGGATTGTTTAGCTACTGTACTGTTGTATAAAACATACTTGAATGTAGCAATTGGAAGTTAATTGAGTGTTTATATGAACGTATTTAGAACCTGTATACAATGAATAAATATGTAAACATATTAAAAACGGTGTAGCGTTTTATAAACCCAACGCATATTTACATACTGGCATTCTGAATCAATTTCGCATTCTATTTATAACGCAATATCAAAACCTTTGTTTCAACGTCGTTTGACTTGCTTTTACATTTTTGTCGCATGTATGAACAAGCTCATTTAAAGTCTGAACAACTTTTTATTTTATTGGGATAACGTTACGCCACCGTTCTAAAAACGCAAGTTTGTTGACGGGGAACTATTACTTTGCATGATTCAAAACGATGTTATTGCTGGACGGATGTAAATTTATGTGCGTCTGAGCTCTTGCTGAAATGTCACTGGATGTAGCTAGGCCTACTGATATAAGTGTTCAGGCTTTTCCCGATTTTTGACATATCAAGGGTTCAATGCAAGACTATATTAAGTGAAAATACACATGAAGCACTTACTTCAGTACACTGTATTGCACCGAATCCTCTTTATACATTAATCATCTTCACGTTTTACTCCGTTATACCACGATTTCACGCACATACATCAAAGTATGCCTACTCAAGAAACCGCCGTGAAAATGGATGAATTGCTTATAATGAGTTATTGATTACCTTTTCACAATGTTTTCCGTCCAATTTTGGAATGAAACGAATCATATATTTACGGGTATTTATTTCTTGTGTTGTTTTCGTTTTTGACCAGTCACCCAATTCAATGTCGTTCAATGTAGAACATCCATTAAAGGCCCATTAAAGAAGATTAATGCTATATCAAACTATATTATTTGGTAATTTTTTAGACAAATTCAAATAGTTATCCCAAGAAAACACCATCAGCACAACTTAAATGTGAAAGTAAACCAGAAATAACCCAGATTAGCAAGTTTTATAATTCAGATTTCCTGATTCTTCACCTCTGACCTTGATAGTTGATACAAACATTTTTGAACCGACCAATCAGGATTCGTTATTTTGAATATGTAAACAAACAGGTTGTTGATAAACATGATTGATTTGGAGACAACTATATTTCAAGCACAAAATAACTTATTTTAAATGAGTCTATCTAATAGGGTCTTAATGCATTCGTAAATTAATTATCATGACTTTTATGAACATAATAAAAGAACTCCATAAATCTTTTCACTATTTTATTTGTTCTCCTCTCCTTTGATGTGCCTTTAATCCGCCATTTTGAAACTCATTCTTTTGTCGGGTTACTCCGGCCGTGCTCGGTATACGTCGGTCGGGACCGGAACTATTAGGTGTTAAGCGAATCGTTCCGGCGAATACCGATGTATATCGAGAACAACCGAAGTCATACGATGAAGGAAAAAGTTTCAAATGGCGTATCATAGGTGTTCTACCTTAGACAACATTGAAATGTGTGACTGGTTATGGATATTCTACCTTAAACATCTAATCCAGAGGACGTTCTTATAAAGTCGATTCTTCGTCCTCGTAACATAATCTGAAACGTCACCGAATGTTAGTTTCAATATAAATCGAAAAGTTTGACCCCGCTTCTCGCGGGAATCGAGCCCACGACCATCAGTCTTGAAGGCAAACGCTTCAGCCCTGTTCCAATGTCCTTCATTATACAAATAGGGAATGGGCATATTAGTTGAACGTGCATCAGTGTCGCTCGATTCGATAGGAAAGGGAAGTAAAGCGTCTATATATCGGCATATGCTAATGAACGACTCGTTACCAAACAATAATGACATTTCACCAGCTGTGTTGCAGATTTTCAAATTTCATCACAAATTGAAATGTCGTCTGCGAACTCCTTCAAATTGGGACTGTTGAAGATTTGGTGTTTAGTAAAGGGTTAAAATGGCAGTGCACCATTAGTCACAGGCGTGCAAAATTTCTAAGAATTATTGGGTGAACGTTATATGATATGATAAATGACATGAAATAGAGAACAAAAAATGTTTAGATCGAACCTGAATGCCCGTTGTTGTGCCTCTGTTTACTTCTCTTGTTGTAACAATATACATATCATACACAGCTGTCACACGATAGAAATGGCCGAATATAGAACTAATATAAATCATACAAGTCAACAGCTGCTAAATAATTGGCATTGTCGCTAAGGCGCATCTGCGATATTTGACCCTTATAGTGCTTGAACCGACTTCAAGAGTATGCAAACAGGTAAGACCCGGGCCAGCTACCAACTAAATTGGCGGCTGGCCTGTTACCCAACCTGTTTGCTACCCTGAGTAGCTTTCCTCATCAGAATTAACCAGAAATTTAAGGTTTTGGAAAGCAGAGGACACTAAAATCTGTTTTATAGAACATTATCCAGCATTATAAGGGTTAATTCTGTCGAGTCTCCAGCACCAATCGTTAAACATAAGTAATTGCTCACGACGACATATGCACTTTTTTATGCTAATCGTTTTATCGAATAAATCAACAACAACAACAACAACAATAACAACAACGACGACGACAGCAAAATGTTTTTTTGCTTCGTTTGAGTTGTCTTTTGTTGTTTTCTAAAGCAAGTGTTGATTTGTATTTAAATCCGTACACATGAACTGAATTTGGACGACAGCTCAAATAAAAAGCATAGGAAGCTATGAATGAATGTCTTATCTACAATTTAAGCCCACATCATTGTGACAAAATTTATAACCATTGGGTTCAACGCAAGACTATAGCAAGTGCTTCACAAACGTGATGCACTTGCTATATTATTGCACCGAACCAACGAACAGCTTTTGATGAGCAATTTCCGTTTTTGAGACAATGTTTCTACTGTTAGTGGGTTTAGATGACCGTAAATGAGCTAATGTCTTAATCGCATTACGCCCACCATGTAATCTCCAAGGGCTTATGTGGCAGATGTTTCCACATGGCGTCACGTTATATGAATGTTAACGTTTGTAGAATGTCTGCGTTACAGAGAATCAATCGTAACTACTCGGGTATCTCCGTGAACTAAAAAATACAACTCGTACATAAGTGTAGGAAATTGTAGCTTCTCGGTTATTTCCATGAACTAAGAAATACACATCGTACATAACAATCGTAACTACTCGGATGTTTCCGTGAATTGAGAAATACAACTCGTACATAAGTGTAGTAATCGTAGCTGCTTGGGTATTCCCGTGAACTGAGAATTACATCTCGTTCATAACAATCGTAACCTCTCGGGTATTTCCGTTAATAACGGAGGAATACACCTCGTACATAAGTGTAGGAAATCGTAACTACTCGGGCACTCCCAAAAACTGAGAAAAACACCTCGTACATGACAATCGTAGCTACTCGGGTTTTTCCGTGAACTGAGAATAACATACAAACTGTAAATATATGGTTCACTCGGATGATCCAAGTTGTTCCTTGAAGAAAAACTTACTATGGTTTTACGAATGATCGAAACCAAATCTGCTGCGAAAACGAATACCGAATTGAGTTTCGTTTCGAATAAGATCAACATCATCATCGAGAGTATCATCAGTATTGGCCTTATCTAAAGGGATGGTTATCACCAATTATGTTTTGCAAAATTATGTTTATGAAAACGTTTTTTTTTCTTTTTTTCTTTCAGATTCTGTCTGTCGCAGAAACAAAGGATTTGATCGGCATGGCTATTTATAGAAATCGACAGATTCGCTGGGCATTATGGTAAGCCAAATGTTTATTAGTATAGTATCCCTTACTCCTTTGTTGTCATTGCTCATGATAATAACAAAACAAACATGCTATGTTATAGTATAATTTGAATAAACTGTATCTAGTTATCTATCCTTTTGGTTCAGCTAAACTTGGCACCTTTTCACTCACATAATTAATAAAGGTTTCGAAACTCATTTGGACCCCCTTTAAGCTTCGTATTCGAGCATGCGTTCGAATTTCCACGCGTTCAAATACCGTGATCAACCTTTAATCATGGTAATATACTTAGGTATACAATGAAGCCTCGTTTATCCGGGCCACGATTAGCCGGATGTCTCGCAATCCGAACGAAATTGCGAGCAATTTCTCCTTTACCCACAATTTTTTTCTGCCATATTAGAGGATTATTTTTGAATTCCATCACGTTTTGAAATGTAGTCTGCAAACTCTTTCAATTTGGGACGATCGAAAATTTGGACATTGGTAAAGGGTTATAAGTATACACGTGCATATAGACCCTTTATGTATAAATGGGTATAAGACCAGGCATTGCTTCATTAGTCCGGATGACTCGTTTACCCGGAAATCTTGATGGGACCGGACATGTTCGGATTAACAAGACGTCACTGTATTCTTAATGGCGGAAGTGAAACGGCACTTCGAGACGCTTCCAATTATGTCTCACCATGTTTTCGATATTTCATTTATATGTTATTCACGATGCAATCCATGGATATCACTATAATCGGTTTTACCTTTCGAAAATGATTTCCGTTAGTTCTTTAGGGAAACGGTTATTTGTAAGATAGTAATGCCGTAAACATACAATGGTATTGTCGATTGCAAATGCTTTCAGAGTTAAAGTATGATTCTTAATTGATAAATAACGTTTGACTAGCTCGTGACTTATCACAAATCCATACTTTGTAAAATAAAAAAAACCGTTTCCATACATTGACATTGTTGGCAAATGCCTTCAATTAAAACCGCATGCACAATCCTGTGTGGAACATTGTTTTAAGTGTTTTTGCTCTTGAACGGTAAAACCCTGTGTATGCTATTCATTAAAGGCGAACTCAATATTTCCGATCCGAAATTACACAAACAACTTTTGCCTTGACGGTCCAATGAACATTGATCCAAGTCGAACATTGATACATGAGAATTCATAATAAGTCTGACGAAACGCACCAAACACCAAAGAGAATATAAATTCTTCGTAAGCGAAAACCATTGAACTCTGTGTCTAAATTAAACACGTTTAAATAGTTATGACCTTGAGATGGGGTTATTTACTGGTCAACATAAAATACAACATCAATCTGAACACATATGGTCTATCCAATGAACACACCTCTGACATAGTATTGAAGCCGCTATATGTTTTCTAGTTTCGTTGTACTTTCGCTTTTAAATGGAAATGTCAAAGGCAATTTGTAACGAGTCATTTAAATTGGTTAAGTAAACAAATTATACCACATCTTGTAATTTCACTGATACTTTTGAGTTACAAACCAAAAATGATAGTTTTAACCCTTTCCCAAACAACAACTTTTCGACTGTCCTAATTGGAAGAGTTTGCAGACAACATTTCAAAATGTGATGAAATTGGAAAATATTCTTTTGATAGGGCAGAAAACATTGTGGGAAAAGGAAAGATTGCTCATTACGACCAATTTCTCCTTTTCCCACAATGTTTTCTAATGTCGTCTGCAACAAAGTGATTAAATCTCGTTATTGTTTGGGAAAGGGTTAATCAATTACATCGAATTGATGAATGTTAGGATTATTCCAAGGGAAAAATAAACAGCGATCGACAATCATCAATCATTGAGACGTGTCATTCAACAAAATAGGAGTGTAACAAATGAGGATTTTCCAAAATTCGTACACACAAATATTATTACGAAAACAGTATTGAAACTTATTCACAAGGGAGATAACTAAATAATTTTTCAAACTTTTGCAAGAAAAGCAATAATTCTCCTTCGTGCATGGCTTTAATGGTTTAATGAATATTTCTTTTCATTCTTACGTGCGTTAGCAACTTTTGCGAAAGGCAATAGAAAATTGTGTCAATTATTTACTGAATGAGACATGTAAGAAATTCAATTCAAAGTCGCTGTTTTACTTATGCTGTAGCTGTTTTATTGCGTAATTACGTGTACAGTGAAGCCTCGTTAATCCGAACCCCGATAATCCGGATGTCTCGCAATCCGCACGAAATTGTAAGGGAACGGAATTATTTGACCAGTTTTTTGCAGACGACTTTTGAAAACATTTTGGGTAAAGGGGAAATTGCTCGTTACGACCAATTTCTCCTTTTCCAACAATGTTTTCTGCCATATCAGAAGATTATTTTTGAATTTCATCACGTTTTGAAATGTCGTCTGCAAACTCTTTCAATTTGGGACGGTCGACAATTTGCCGTTTGCTAAAGGTTTATAAGTATACACGTGCATACAGACAGTTGATGTCTTAATGTGTATAAGAACATGCTCTGCTTCACCAGTCCGGATGATTCGTTAATCCGGACATTTTGTTGGGACCGGACGTGTTCGGATTAACCAGACATCACTGTATTCGCACAGAATTCATGATTGTTTGCTTGTTAGATTGTGGTGACAACCCGTTTCTGGATAAAGAAGTCAATTCAAAGATATGCTATTGATGTCTTCACACGACTACTCGTATACATGGCCTGAATGCAATACTGGTATCATTTATACCTGACCAAGCGGTCGACTTTTTTTTATGTCAGCACAAGAAAATAAAAAATAAAACAGTTCAATTATTGATAGAAATTGTATTGATCTAGGGAAAGATCGACTTATAACTGAAAAACGTCGACTAAAAATGCGTTAAGACACGGATATTCCTTTCATTTGGTCTAGTTTTGCAGCTTTGTCTTCGCGTTTGAATGCTCATCGTCTATTTAGGCGAGGATATTTCGATGAGACTTAAAACACCATTCGTTTATTCATTTGGACGAGTGAAATGGCAACGCCACGTACAGTTCAAATGTTCAATAGTCCATAACCCCTAACTAACCCTTATGGTACTGGAAACGAATTCATTCTTACGCAAACAGGGTAGATCACAGACCAGCAAAGTTAATTTGCGGCTAGCCTGTGATCTAACCTGTTTGCTATTCCGAGTATCTTTCCTCCTCAACATTAAGCAGATATTAAAGGTTTTTGAAAGCAGACGACATACACATCTTTTTTTTTCCAAATTACCCAGCATTCTTAGTGTTAATACGAATGTAATCCTTTCGTTCGCAATAATCCCATATACATTCGACAGTCGTTCAAGTCGATCAACGGGGAGTAACTCGTACTCCAATACAGCAATTTCACTTAATTTTCTATTCTTTTGGAAAGCAGGCAATCCTAAAGTCTATTTTCAAAAATTACCAAACAATCTCAAGGAGAACATATTCCTAAATCTCACATTTCAGGTGCGTCCTGGCGCTGACATGCATAACGACGGTGGTCTATCTAAACGACCGGATAATCCAGCAGCGCGTCGAGCTGAGGCTCGAACATCTCCTACCGGACACATCGCAGATACTCAAGACGCGCGTCGACGACGACCCGCATCCGGCGCAACAGAAACCGGCACAGAAGCACGTTGTTCCGAGAACGCACCTCGGCTTCCTTAAGGTACACAAAGCGGCCAGTACGACGACGCAAGCGATCTTCCTGCGGTTCGGCTGGAAGAGAAACCTGACGTTTATACTACCGCCAGAGTATAACGCGTTCGGTTACCCGAATATAATCAGCACGAATGAGTCGATGACGAAATATAACACGGTACCGCCTCCTGCCGGGAAATCCTTCGATATTCTATGCCACCACGTGGTCTACGACAAGGCGTCTTGGGATGCTTTTCTGCCACCGGACTCGGCCATCGTAGGGACAGTCAGGGAACCTTATACGTTTTTCAAATCGGCTATGAATTATTTCAGTCCCCGTTACATAGACAAAATAGAGAAAGAGGATAAGGTCGGGGAATTCCTGGCCAACCCACAGGCCTACGAAAAATCCCTACGACATTCGTTCATCAATAACAGGCAAGCGTTTGAATACGGCGTCGATCCCGAAATAATCGAGAAACGAGATTTCGCGAGATTCGACCAGTACCTTAACGACGTGCTAGACAAGGTGTTTGATGTGGTGATAGTCGCGGAGAAGTTCGATGAATCGTTAGTGTTAATGCGTCGACGATTGAACTGGTCGATGTTCGATATCATGTACGCCATTAAAAACGTTCGGAATGTGAAGAAGCCGAGCAAATGGCTGCACAAACCCGAGCATGAGCCTCTCCACCAAAACTATTCCAAGTTTGATTATTTACTCTACGATTTCTTCGCCAAAAAACTGGAACAGGAGATTGCAGTCGAGGGTGTCTCCTTCCAGGAAGAGTTGAAGCATTTTCAAGACACCCGTGCCTATATCGAAAACTTTTGCCATGAAGTGCCTAAACAGGTGGAATCTGTTGTGATCGCGGCTAGTCAGTGGAATGAACCTTTCGATGTGACACGAGAGGAGTGTAACATTATGCACAGAGGCGAAATCGAGTTTACGCAGCAGATACGTGCAAACCAATACGGCAAAGCCACGTGGGCTTTTGGCAAACGGAAGCCTTGACCTTAAAAGTTAAGCTAGAAACAATCCAAGGAGACGCAAATCCAAAATATTTATCAGCCATAGAAATCAGTTTGGCTAGTAGGACGGTTTATAAGCTGGCCAAGATGTGACATGCGTAGGTTTTTATTCATCTTGTGGCCAAGGGAAATCAGATCAAGTGCACACGTTAGCAATTCCAGGCTAATAGTTTATAGCTCGTGGCAACAACCTAATAATCACATATTCACGAATTGCTTACTCGTGCAAACGGCTTTCTAACTCACGTGCATGCCTTATGAACTCGCGTGAGTAATTTACTTATTCATGTGCATGACTTAACTTACTCTTGCGCACGAATAACTTAATCTTGCACATGTCTTATCATTTCGTGCGTATGAATAACGAACTCATGTGCATTGTTTTTTAATTCATGCACACGATTTACTAACTCGTATGCAAAACTAACAAACTCGTGCGGATGATTTAATAACTCCTGCGCTCACCTTTGTTACACGTTAGTTAATTATCTCGTGGCAATGAATTATACATGTAATGTCGTGCAGATAGTTGATAACTCGCGGTCATGATTTAGCAATTTGTGTGCACAAGTTACTTACATATGGCCACGAGTAATCAATTATAAGATAAGATAAGATGAGATAAGAAAATTATTTATTATAGTGACTTGTGCATAAACAACATATATAATTAGTATTAATTACATGGTTAACTGAAAAGGAGAAAAAAAGCACCCGGCCTTATGGGCCTATAAGTCTCCTCAAATGTTAAATACAAAGTAACTACGTACACTTAGGTACTTAGGTACTATATGTATGCTTACGACATTATAACTCATTACCACAGAATAATCAAACAACGAGTTAGAAAGTCGAGCGCACAGTAAGTGATTTATGCGCACGAGTTGCTAACTCCTGACCACGAGTTAAATACAAACATATTCATGTCGCTTCTAAGCCACCATAGAATCATAATCATGTGCGACCCGTCGAATTGCTTCATAGAAACAACCAAAAAGTGCCTAAATGTAAACCATCGGTTGTAACTTTCTTCTGATCTTATCAGTTTGTTATGTAAGCTATTTTAGACAAAACCAGGAACGATTCCTGTCATGCATATAAGGCAAGACTTCTTAATTGGTCTGATAAGTACTAAACGCTTAACAACGAAATTATAATAGCATTTGTGCTGAGCAAAACCCCATCTGTCGTTATGTTAACCCAATACCAAACAATAACGACATTTTACCAGTTTGTTGCAGATGTCTCTGGAAACCATGGTGTGAAAAAGAGAAATCGCTCTTAACGAGCGATTTCTCCTTTCCCCACAATATTTTCTGTCATGTCAGAAGACTATCTTTTAAATTGCATCACATTTTGAAATGTCCTCTGCAAACTTTCTCAATTTGGGATAGTCGAAAATTTGGCGTTTGGTAAAAGGTTACTGTATTGTTGTTTGCTCCAGTTTATATAGTTTGGATAAGGTAGTGGAAACACAATGCCTGTCATTAAATGCTAAAACGGAGCTATCTTTAAAATGACTACAAACGCGCTATCTCTATTGTCATATCAAGATGTATAACCCTTGAAATGCTGGGTAATTTTCTAAAAATAGATATGTCGTCTGTTTTCCAAAACCGTTAATATCTGCTTAATTTTGAAAAGGAAAGATACTCAGAGAAGCAAACAGGTTAGATCACAGGCCAGTCGCCAATTTACTTGGCGGATTGCCTGAATCTAACGTGTTTGCTTAAGCGTGAATTCGGTTCCAGCACCATGAGAGATAAACATTGCTGTTTGTTTTTATGAACAAATATGCTTACTGTCCCCACAGTTACATAGTAGATGATGCGTTATAAGCATAAGTATATAAGCAGCAACCCACAGCAACATAATTCAAGCTTTTCTATCTATACCAACGACGTTTGCTATGACAATACATTTACAATACCATGGTTATAGACAAAAACATTAGTTTAAAGATGATAATGGGTTACATTTTCCGGACCACGTGTAGGAATATTCTTAGTGAGCAAAAGGCAAATAACGCAATCAATACCGAAGTCGTGCTGAAAAATGCAACCTAGCGTCCAGCGGAAGAGCCTCGGTATCGGGACACGCAGGTCGCAGGTTCGATTTTCTTGAGAAGCGAGATCTGCCTTGCGCCCTTTCAATAATCCATACATGGCGCGACTACTGGTTATGTATCCAGGAATCAGGAATCAGAAAGCAGAATCGAGATTGATTCATGTCAGTTGTAAGAACTTGTTCCACAATCGACGTACAATGAATAAGTTGAAACTGACTAAGATGAAAAACTTAACCCATTATCGTCACACAACTATTATTAGTTTAAATTTATTTTATCAAAAATATATTTAACGAATGGATTTGGACGAAAGCTTTAAGCTTATATAGTCTCCATCTTGATCATTCTGAGCTTCAAAAATTTCAAATTCAAATTTGAAAAAAAACCGACATTGGGAATCAGATTACTGTTACCTCTTATGAACTCACATCTGAAGCAAATTATTATAGAAACCATTGCAACAAAAGGAGAAATTGCTTGTGACAAGCAATTTCTCCTTTTTGTTTCAATGGTTTCTCTCTCACACCAAAAAGAATATTTATTTTATTATAAATAATTATTTTTTAATAAATTCTATATTCGTCATCATCTTATGCCCTCTATGAAATCTAGTCATGAAGTCACGTAAGAGGAAATGGAATAATAGGCGCTTTGGAAAAATGAAAGACTCCGGCAACTTACAGTTGATGTTATGTATTTCGTGATATTGTTTATTTTGTGTAAAAACACTTATACATGTATTATTATAGCATTGACTAACACCGGTATAGCGCTGGGCTAGAGAAACTATTGTTTGTGGATCAGCCTTGCATAAATGCACAAACCTATCAATCAACATTAATTGGCCAATTTTGTATAATAACTCTATCTTATGTCAGCAAATCTGCTTTATTTTACTTTCTCCCAAAGACTAATAGAAAGAAAAAAAACATGTGTCCCTATATGTGATATGTTTTCCAATATTCATGCCTATTAGGCAGGTGTATTGCAGATTGAATTACCGAAATACATTTACTTGCTCGAAAGCATTCCCCTACCGATAGATGAACGCCTTAAGAGTGAAACAATGTAGTATTTAAGTCATTGATTGTATTTCTTTAGATAAAGAATAAAATAATATGTCTGTTTTTGTTTTTTGAATTGTGTACCAAATGCCGTGGCCTCTTCCGCTGAGTGCTGGCAGTAGACACGGGTTAGGTCATCTTATGATAGCATCAATCTAATGGGATTTAACCAATGAAAACACCTCTAACATAATATGGAATCCCCGTATTACTTTTTTGCCATTCGGAACATCTCGGCCATTTCTTAAAATAACCGCGGAGGTAATGGGGAGCCATTTTGAAAGTAGGTCATTGACGAAGGGCATGTCCGTTTGCAATCGTATCTACTCGGCAATCCCCGACACAAGCCGGGGATTACCGAGAAGATACGATTGGGAAAATATGAAACATTATGAAAAATAACATTCAATTGTGATATATAACAAATTTGTGTGTATTTACATAAATATATAGTGTATGTGTGCATGTTGTAATCATGTGAGTTATCCGCCGGAAAACAGCCGAATTACCCCAGGATTTCTGGTGTATTCATGAACTGGTTAAGAGGTATATCTACCGACTTGTGACGGGGATTGCCGAGTAGACACGATTGGCTTCTTGCAAGACTACTTTCGTTGTACTTTTGTTTTCAAGCGAAAATGTAAAATTCAATATATGATAACAACCAATTTATCCAATTAAGAAACCAAAAATATATCACAACTGGTACTTCCACTATTACGTATGAATAACGTACCAAAGGAAATGGTTTTAAGTTATGTTAAACACTTTTTTGTACATTGAATTAATCGATGGCGACGATCATAGGAAACATTTAATTAGCCGGGGACACATAACACAAACTGTTTAACACAAATCGAATATACGAGGTGTCTTTCTCAGGTCACGGAAATATCCGAGTAGTCACGATTTTGATCGAACATGTTGTCGAATGGTCCCGCACTTATTCTGAAGAAACACTCGTTGGCGATTATATTCCCGAAATGCTTCGGGATTATTGCAATGGTTCTAGTGTACGCAGTATCAAACTCCTCACAGTAATTGCCCCTCACTATGCAGTATAGTCACTACCATCACAAGATTTTCATCCAGATTTGGATGAATTTTAAATGATATTTTGTTATAAATTGTGGAAGGACACAGTAATCAATTTAATAATTGTGTCATCTTATTTGATTATGACCAGTTGAACTTAAAAAATCGTTCGTTTATCTTAAAAATAAAGCACAAATGGATGATTTTTTAATTTCTCTAACGCACAGGCATCTTTAAACGCCATATTCTAAGCAGATGACCGCGTGGTAATATTGGAGGCAGTGATCAATCCCAGAAAGGGAGATCACTGTGAGGATTTTGACGAAGTGAACCCAAGTGCGCGACAGTGTCACTGTGTGTCAGTGAAGAATCGTCGGCTTCTGGTACCTAAGGTCCTTGGTTCGATTCTCGCTGTCGGCGAGGTGACAGTGTCGGTTTCTAGTGGCCAATCTATCAACAAGTACAAGAGTTCTTCATGCGTCCAGGAAGCACAAACCAAAAGTAAACTTGATATGATAAAAATTAACGGCACAATCGATGTACAATCCCTTTATAGCAAGTTAAACAAAAGGTTATTATCGCTTTCAACATTCTTTGGTATTTTGTTCGACTGGGAAGGGATTAACCCTTTCCCAAACAATAACGACGTTTAACCACTTTGGGCGACTCTGGAAAACGTTGTGGAAAAAGGAGAAATTGCTCGCTAAAAGCAATTTCTTCTTTTCCCACTAGGTTTTCTGCTCTATCTGAAGATTATTCTTCAATTTCATCATATTTTGAAATGTCGTCAGCAAACTCTTTCAATTTGGGACAGTCGAGGAGAATTTTGTGTTTGGGAAAGGGTTAAAACCCATTAGTTTTCTCATATGAGGGAAATGTCCATTCTCTTTGCTAACGTGTATCAACATGTCAGCAGTTAATGGAATCTATCTATTTTCTATCGGTATCTCATATTGTTCAAATGAAAAGAAGTTGATACTTGAAAATTGAAACCCTGTTTATTACAGTTTAGAATAGAAATCCCCTTCAATAGAAATTATTGCGACGTAAACATTCCCTTTATATACATAACTCCTATTGAAAGAGCGTTCCCAATTCATAAAAGAAAAGTCAAGAACCAAGATACGTACTTAATTATGCAATCCATTGAATTAGTCCGTAGCTCGAAGGGAATGATTTCCAAATACATGTATGCAATAAATAAGCATTAACTTAAATGCTCGAATGCGTAATCTATATCCCTTCCCGACAGGAAAATGGGCCACGTCACGGGAAAAGGGGCACTCGGACATAGCAAACAGTGTAGCCCCAGACCAGCCGCCACGTCACTGACGTGGCGGCTGGTCCGGGGTTACACTGTTTGCCATCTTAGAGGACATCAAGTTCTACCTTTAGATAGATACAAATGATAACTGTCGTGACTAGATGCTGGAATAATTGCGCTAAGAAAGAGCTGAGTCAGCGGTTTTTGTTTATGTCCGAGTGCCCCTTTTTGCGTGACGCGGCCCAAATATTATTTACGGATTGTTTTATGATTAGAAGTTCTATTCATCCCATAATTTACAATTTTTTCGTAACAAACTCTGCACATGTATCAACCCTTTACTTCATAGATAAAATCATTTAACGACGCATCACACAACGGAACACTAAAAAACTATTGAATAAGGATTTGGTATTTTAGTGCATTCACCCCTTTTTAATATAGTGGCTTCCCATTATCAAATTTTCACAGAGCAAGGTTCCATCCCTTTTAACTAAGTAGTGTTGTCTGCTGGGGCCCGTTTTACTAAACAGTTTACGCTTAAGATTTGCGTAAGTCTAAAACAACAAGTCCTTTTATTTCAATATTTGGCAAAGCAATATTGCAAAGTAACACATCATTGGAATCGTCTCTCCGAGACGCTTCCATGACGTGTCACATTGCAATATTGTACTTTCATTGAAGATATTATCCATGTTAATCAATTATGACTTACGCAATCATTTTCCGTAAGTGTTTAGTAAAACGGGCCCCTGTTGCTTTCAATTTGGTTCATTTACGAAAATGCACACTGTCATGTAATGATTAAGGTTGCGACCATGTCAGACATTTTCTACGTTTATCACAATGTTTTTCAACTTCACAAAAATAATGCGGTTTTATACTCTTAATATTTCCTGCTGTTTCAAACAATTTGAACCAGTCTTAAAATCATTTTTAGGGAACGGGTAGCACGCTTTATCTTTATTGATTTCATGTGAAGGTTTTCAATTTACAATCGGTCTCGTCGTAAATTTCAAATTCTCCAATATTCAGAATATAAATTGCCAAAACTCTCATTCCATAATGCTACCATTTCACGCACATGCAATAGAACTATTAAAAACCTCCCATGACCAAAGAAGAAATTGTTGATGACAAAACTGCAGTAGGATTTATTTTTAGGATATGGCATCATCCAATCAGGACTTTCGTTATATCCGTCATTTGCTGCGTACCGTTTTTTATAAATATTTTAAAAAATGGCTGCCGCAGAGGTGATGTCTGATTGATATATTCTACAAGTTTGACGGCATTTTCGCTTTATAACTTTACAATTTAATAGTGCTTTACATATGCAGATGTTGAAGATTTGAGATAATGAAATGTCTAACCAGGGTCATTGTTACAACACGGCAACGTCTTGCCATGTTCAGTTGTTATAATAAAAAATGAAAGAGTTGGAAAGAAAGGTCTGATTTCCCGATGAATTTAGTTCAGATTATCCAGACGTATATATTGCATGGTAATAATGGCTTTCCGCAATTGCATCCTTGGTAATGCAAAAAGTACAATGACAAGAACACATGGTCTTGGTACAAAAAGAGTATACAACGTTTTGGAACGACTGAACTCCGAGAAATAGTTATACTTTTTGTATTAAGCAACCATAATATAGTGGGACATACTTATAGTTATTGATAACTAACGGCACGCGGGCCGTATATGAGCTTTCTGGATGTATGAAAAGAGCCTCAGATTTGATACCTTGTTTCGTACTCATAAGCAGTGGTCGCTTAAAACAGGATTGACTGTATGGTCAATGGGGAGAAATGGCACAAAAACAATATCAAGACCCGAAGAAAGGAAATATTGTTTGTAACCTAAACTCAATGTCTTTTCTTCAATAGCTTGTTGACAATCTCTTTTCACTTACGATTCAAATAAGTAACTCAATATCGATCTTTAGATCTTTATCTCTCTCCGCAAATTTTGTGGGGGAAGAGTGTGTAAATTCGTCGAAGTCGACCATTTGGCGATCTTGAAAGGAATAGTTTATCGCACTAAATGATACTTTTCCAGAGACGTATTACCTTATTTGAATTAATTATTGCTACTCTCAATTCCATGTTACAAATAGTACTCATTAGAATTGTCCTGACCAGACATTGTTGAGTTAATTAAAGAAAATATTTTTTATTTCAATTAAATAAAACATTTAAACTTTTGACAAGATTCTTGAGCAATACCAGTTCGCCTTAGTCATGCAACATTTAAAATTTGACAGATTTGAACTGTCTGGTTTGACGTTGACAACAACATTTCATTTAGAGTACTAAGGCCATCAGTCAATTATACGCGGTTACACAAAGAGCAAGACATGAATAGAGTGCGAGTGAATGGACAGATGTATAACAAATAAAATAAAACAATTCCCGTAGAACATGTTTTCTAAATTGAAATGGATACACTGAGAATTGCAATTTAATAAATAACGTATATAATATAATTATGTCCCATACTTGATTGAGAGCATCATAGGGTTCTGTTCCTCAACAAAAACCATCCGAATACTTTTTAACCCTTTACTAAACGCCAAATTTTCGACTGTCTCAAATTGAAAGAGTTTACAGACGACATTTCAAAATGTGATGAAATTGATAAAATTATCTTCTGATAGGGCAGGAAATATTGTGGGAAAAGGAGAAATTGCTCGTTAAGAGCAATTTCTCCATTTCCCACAACCTTTTCCAGACTCGTCCGCAACAAACTGGTCAAATGTCATTATTGTTTGATAATTGGTTAGGAAAACCCTCTTGGAGCAAACAAGGTATTCCCCAATATTTCTCTATAGTCTTCTAGGATATGAGAACAGATTGAATTTACCGATATTTTAATGTAAATCTTGACATGTGCGATTTGTTGACTTAATTGTTTTGAACAGCTAATGTCCTATGAATAGAATACTTTTAATAATAAACACTGTCCCTCAATTTCATTCGACTTTATAATAGGTAATTGCCTTATTGATGTAGTAGTTATAATAATAAACACAGTGCCTCCCTTTTCGGTTGGCTTTATCGTTGATTTTTCCTCTCTTTTTAGATGATGAAAACTGTGATTATTGTTTTATTCCTTTTATCGTAATTTTGAATTATAAGGAACGAAACCATTTCATTCTTTTAAACGTGGAGGTATGGCCGGTAAAGCCTTATCACATGGTCAGTTTTAAACTTCTAAACATTTTTTAATGCTTCATTTCTCTGTTAATTGTTACATGTGCCTATAATGATTACATAACCGTATATGCACCAACTAATTTATGCTTCATCTCTCCTAAGCACCATGGATACTTGCTTTGTAACGCATCATCTGACCCCAGATAAATGTACCATGTGATTTAAGAGTATAAAATAGCAAACAATGTCACTGTTACAACCTTACTGTTTACCTTGGATACGATATGTACCCATTTACACATATGTATTGG
The DNA here is from genome assembly GCA_947846245.1 of Cerastoderma edule. Lineage (NCBI taxonomy): Eukaryota > Metazoa > Mollusca > Bivalvia > Cardiida > Cardiidae > Cerastoderma > Cerastoderma edule. The sequence continues at coordinate 15,089,887 of OX401406.1, read as the reverse complement.
GATTATTGGATTTGGGACCGGTAAAAAATGGATAACAAAAGTAATAAATGACAATAATAAAGCGTAAACAATACCATCTGCTTGTGATAATGTGTTGATACTGTAGAGGCAAAGGAGTAATTGCTCCTCTCGAGCTAATGCATATTTTGCCAATGCTAAATGTGGAAAAACACTGTCCTATTCATTGCAAATGTAAACGCCTTTGATAATGAACCATGAAAAGGTATGTTTCATACAGCGGTCATGTGTAATATACACTAATTACTATCACGCCGTATTCCATAATGCCCCTTTAGTCATAGACTCATAGTCCATACATTAAATTGTTGTTTATCAAATCGACTTAAAGATTACTGCATGAAAAAACAAGTTGATTGCAATAATTTTATTTACTGTATACCTAGTTTGATTTAATGCTTCTTTTATACAAATCCCAAATATACGCCCATACATCCTGTTAAATTTAATTTATATCTATTTAGACAAACACATGATCGATATGATTTCCCTCTTCAAGACATTATTTGATACAGTTTACATGGACTATAAATATTCACTTATCATCAACAAATTATCACCATTTCATTTAAGCAATGACAACCAACTTTATAGTTTCTTTTTCTCAGTATGGCATTTAAGACAATTTATATTTCTGATTCGTTCTTTGAACAGTTTCTCTAACCTCCGATACTTGCATAGATTAAGCAGTGAAATGGCCCATCCTTTGTAGCCTTCTCACGACTTTTGGCGCCCCTGCAATACAACCAGGTTACATGATTGTGGTATTCTATAGTATGACCGGTTACCATATCATACTAAAATCCCCACAGTAATCTCCCCTAGCTACGCTGCAGCGATCACTGCCACAACATGATTTTCAACCAGATTTGTATTTTCAATTTATTACAAAATTAAGTAGTTGATCTTGAAAAAAAAATGTTTTCATGTCTTGATTTCTGACCAGTTAAATAGAAAACATATTGCGTTTTCCTTATAAATAAAGCACAATGGATGATTTGTTTGGGAATCGCAGCCATATTTAACCGCCATTTTCGTTTCTATGCTGATGGTCACGTGACATTGATGGTTGCAGGGATTAAATCCCATAAAGGGAGATCACTGTGAGTTGTTTGATACTACACTGTACACGCATCACTGACCTGTTTGTTTGGGTCCGATATCATACTGACTTCTCTCCCCTTCCGGGACAACTTCGGGATCAACGCTACTGAACTTCTCTCCGTATGGGAACAGCACATCTGGGAAATAGACAAATCATCATTCACCATATGTAACTGTTCTTTTATATACTTGCTTCAATAAGTTCTTTTCCAAGGTTTATATGCATAACATATACATATAAGGTCTTACACAAGTGGTTATGTGAATTGCATACAGTCAAACTTGCGATAAGCAGCCAATCAAGGGACAGGGTGAAATTGGCTGCTTAATAGAGGTGGCTGCTTATCGCAGAAATCATCCTATCAAAATTTTGGTGACCCTAGGAATTCACCTTCAACATTGGACATGTATATGGATCATACAGAGATTCCTTTTCCTTATACGTTTGGTACTGTAAAACTTATATCTAAATAGTCTTACATGGGTGGCCGTACTGTATTGGTTTTATTAAATGAGCCATTTTAAAAAAGACAAAAAAACAGGTCTTGCAGACTTATTGGTCTTCATCTAGATGGAAAGTATAATACATTCGATGCAAAATAACCGCCCATCAATTCTGTTTAAAAGATAACCACATTTCAAATGAAAAAATATAAATCAATGAAAAAAAACCCCTAACAAACAAACAATATAATGGAAAAAAAACACGTAAATATTAGCTACAACTTTTGTGATGTGGGCGACAAAGGTGCAGTGATAGAGCGCCGGGCTCTGGTTCAATTGGTTCCGGGCTCGATTCCCGTTAGTCCCGAGTTGAGAATACCGGGACTGACCCATAAATAAGCGTGAGTACTCGTGATATACACAGGAAACAAAATCGAGAGTGATTATTCTAAGTTGTAAGGACTTGTTTCACAATCAATGTAGAATTAAAGAGTAAAAAGTAAAGTATAAACTCAACGTTCGCCATGGAGGAAGACGCAATGAAGTATAAAATGGCTAAGATATGGTTAGACGACTGTATATCATACTTAATTTCATGAATTTAACAGACTATAAATTGTTAACATTATCTTTAGCCAAATTCACTATTAGCTTGTTATTTTTTCTGTACAATTCGCTCAAAAAACCTCATAATAGTTCTTGAATAAAACATCTAAATTTTAGACTACCTGTATTAGAAAACTTGGTTAAACGTTGTGACAACATGAGACACTTTTTATAAGTGTACGATCAATGTATGACTGAGTTAATCTTGCCAAATCCCCATCAAGGAAGTCCAAGTTTACAACCAGTCAATCTTAGCAATAAAGTAAATACACTATTCATGTACACGATGTTTGAACGTATAGGTAGATCATAAAATCTTTTAACAAAAGAGATGAAGAAGACGTTTACACTTGCTGAAATATATTATCAAAAGAAAAGTATTGATTACATATAATCCTAATTTTGACCAGTAGTCAAGAGATTTTCTTCATTCAAATATATTTTCGAGCTTTTCTTTTATGATCATCGAAGGAATTATCCAATGTACGAAAAAATCTCAAAACTTTGCACTCTTTCATAAGAACTTAACATCGCGTCAACATAATTTCAGTTATATTACGACACCCGACTAATTACTGGTCAAACCGAGCAGAACCACAGGGATTCCGTCTGTCAACTAAGAAAATACCTTTCTTGAAAATATCAAGTGTGTACTCTAACCAATAGTCTACAGAGGCCCCACGTTTCGGCTTTAAATTCGTATCCAAGTGAAATTTCTCATATTCACGATTCCTGTGTAATTTACCTTTTCTATGCTACAGAACATAAGAATCAATCGATTTCAATCGTTGCCTACGAAATTCCTTTGTTTTTAACCCATTACCAAACGATAACGACAATTGACCAGTTCATTGCAGAAGACTCTAAAAAAACATTGTGGGAAAAGGAGAAATTGTTCTTTATGAGCGATTTCTCGTTTTCCCACAATGGTTTTCGCCACATCTTCAAATGTCGGCTGTAAACTCTTTCAATTTGGGACAGTCGCAAAGTTGGCATTGGGTATTTATATTGGAAAGGTAAAAACGTAAAAAAGCAAAACGAAAATCGAATAGAAATGTCAAAAAGCCAACTCACTTTCAGCTTCCGCCAGATAGAAGCTTCCCAGTATACAAATCAAGACACAATAACGAGCGGCCATGTTTACGAACATTTTGATGTACGTAAGTCAGTACATGGTCCCAACTTGCGAATAAATAAATCGAACAGATATACTTCCTCAATTCATCGAAACGATTCAATAGACTATATGTATACGTGTCCTGTAAAATTCTATGGAGTACTTCTTAAAACCAATAATGTTTTTTTGGGGGGAGGGTTGAAATGAATACTTATTCAATGCATCGCCTTTTCAGACAGAGAATAATGGCAGCCCATTACCCCATATGGGATGTCTTGCATAGCCACAATGAAAGCAGTATTAGATAAAAAAAATGGTAAATTAGATATATGTGTTTTATGAGATAATGGAAAGAAGCCATTGTGATGAAAGAATAAATTGCTCTTTATGGATAACATATCCATATCGTCGAAATAGGTTATAAAGTATTTTTTTAGCAACTGCGGAATCGTAGATATCCTGGAGTATTAGTATACACTATGTGGCATCAGAGATGGACAGTTGTGGCGATTGTCGAAATGATATTTTTTTTCATGAAACTCAAAATGAGCAACGGTATTTTTATAACTGCGCAGTATTCACAAGTTACTATATACGGCTTAGACATAATATCGGGTGTTAGTCTATTTACACTGTCGCATATAAACATTATGTGGAAACTCTACCTAATTTGAAATGAACAAGTTAAAACGTTATGGCATAAATGTTTTATAGAGCTAAATCGTTTCCGAAAAATATATAGTTTCTGTTTATTTATGATCTAAGTATGAAAGAATAATCTTGTTATTTATGATATTCGAATCGACAGCATTTGTGTCCGTAGGATAACCATTTTGGTTTCATTCCTGTTGACCACAGAGACTGTCGTCTTTTAGACATATGATTACAGCTCCTTGAATGTTTTATTGGTAGGTTTGGGATTTAAAGAATGATCTTATGATAATTTAAGGAAAGAAATTACTCAGATGTATACAAGATTCAACTTAAAAGAGCAAGTTTCGAGCTAGCCACAACAATTACATATTATGTACGTAGCAAATAAAAGAAAATCCCGAAAGCATTCCCCATTCCAAATGTATAGTTTATTTCTTTCTATTGTTATCCTTTGCACAATTATTCATTCCCATTGAAAGATAGATAGGATATTATTGGTCTTTACCGATTAAGAACGTGTACCTTTTTTCTAATTGACTGTAAAGCATGTTGTTTGAGTGTGTAAAGTTAAACGTATTGAATAATCTATTAGAATGCGAAGAACGTGCCTATTCATGAATGTGTGATTTACAATCAAGATCGGCGTTTCATGTGGGTGAATGATTTAAATATGTTTGCTTCGAGTGTTGGCGAGAAAGTGGCAAATATATCGATAGTTCATAGAAAGGGTTATGACTAGTGTAATCCTTTCGTTTCCAATAATTCCATTTACATGCGTTTAAGTCGATTAACGGGGGGAACTCGTAATACAATACCGTGAATTCTTTTAAGTTTCTTTTCTTTGTAGTGTAGTGCACATGCGTTTTAAAGGTGCTTTTTCACAAAAGAAAAAGATCGGAGGTCAACATAAAGTGTCATTTTGTGTGGGTGAATGATTTAGATATGTTTGCATTTGAACCTAGGCTGTAAAATGACAAACAAATCGATATAGCATGGAAAGACTTAATATACGAATATAAACTTTTCGTTCGCAATAATTCCATTTACCTTGGACAGTCGTTCAAGTCGATTGACGGGGAGTAACTCGTACTCGCATACCGTAACTCCACTTGAGTTTCTGTCCTTTGTAGTGTAATACACAGAGTTTTAAAGGCACCTGAACAACTTTATGATCAGTCGGGCACGTTTTCATGCATAAGAATAGCGTGTTTTTGCTATGATAAGAATGCCCTATTATGACAGCCGTAGAAATGAGCAATTTCTCCTGTTGTTGCTAGGGTTTCCTGAGTGTTTCGTTATATGTCAATCTCTCTTCCTCCCTCTCTCCCTCTCCCTCTCCCTCCCTCCCTCCCTCCCTCCCTCCCTCCCTCCCTCCCTCTCCCTTACTCCCGCTTCCTCTCTCCCCCCTCTCTCCTCCCCTCTCTTTCTCCTCCCTCTCTCTCATCCCCTCTCTCTCCTCCCCCTCTCTCTCTCTTTTTCTATCTCTCCTTTCCCACCCTCTCACCCTTTCTATCTCCCTCTCCATTCCTCCCTCACTCTCTCCCTCTATATACCTCTCTTTCCCTTTTCCTCTCTTTCGTCTTCTTCCCTTCTATCTCTCCCTCTCATCCTTTCCTTCTATCACCCACTCGATATGGCTTCTTCAAATTTGAATGGATTATTTTATTATAACTCTAATTGTATATGATGTACTATGGCTAGAATAAAGATTTGTTCTATTTTGTTCTGTTCATAAACGTAAATCATGATTGACCCAGGGTTCCAATATACCCAAGATGTATCGTAATCATGACGGGTCAAGGAGTTGTGAGGCAATTATTAACTCAATGCAATACTGGTTATTCCGTTTTCTTATAAAGTATGATCCACTTAAGACTAAGGCCCGGTCCAAAAATTTAAGCCATCGGAGATTGTGTGAGGTCACACCCACTGGTCCGGGATGCCGGAATAAGCCGAAGAGTTCCGAATGAACTATTTTCACGTGACACCATCTCCCCAATGATGACTCTGTGTGACTCGCTACCAATGGATTCGGTTAAGTTTAAACTTATTTATTTTACATCGATTTTGAAACAAGTTCTTACAACTTAGATTAATCACTCTCGATTCTGCTTCCTAGATACATAACCAGTACTCGCGCCGAATGTGGATTAATGAAAGTTCGCAAGACAGATCCCACTTTTCCCGGGTTCGAATCCCCGTATGGCGAGGTGAAAACTGCCGGGACTTACTTACGAATCGGCGCGAGTACTGGCCAAGTATACAGGAAGCAGAATCAAGAGTGATTTATCTAAGCTGTAAGAACTTATTTCACAAACGATGTAAAATCAATAAGTTCAAACTAAACTAAACTAACCTAAACTAAACTAACCTAAACTAATGGCTTGGAATGTATTAAACAGTAAGGCTATGTGGTCTGTGGTACATTTTATTTCGTGAGTAAAATAAAGATGATGACATAGAAAATAAAGTCTTTAAAGTCCCATGAATCCAAACATGGAGCGTTTACCGATGAGGCTCTGTGTCTGGAAAATAAATGGAAAACATTGCGTTGATAAGAGATAATACATGAGCAGCGTGTACGTAACCCATCACCAAACAATAACGGCATTTGACCACTTTGTTGCAGACGAATCTGGAAAACATTGCGGAAAAGGAGAAATTGCTCGTGACGGGCAATTTTTCCGTTTCCCACAATGTTTCAGCCCTACCAGAAGAGTATTGTCCAATTTCATCACATTTTGAAATGTCGTCTGCACACACTTTCAATTTGGGACAGCCGAAGACTTTCTGTTTGGTAAAGGGTTAAAACACCAAATTATCATTGAGAAACGGTACATTTGATAGGTAAGTAGTAATCGCATTGTGGAAAATGAGAAATTGCCAACAATAATCAAATTATAACTATTTTTCGATTGTATCGAGTTTATAAGAGGTCTGGTCGCGGCATATGAATCAGGTTGACCATTCGTACCGGCTCAACCTTAAGACGGCAAAAGAAAACACCAAACTGTCAATGAGAAGAATCAGGTCATCGCAACTCATTAATCCGAGTGCTCCTTGCTATTCTAAGTGTTATTCGAATGTAAACAATGTAGTTCAATTGGTGGGCACCAAATTTGTGAAAATAGCACTTTGAAAAATAGAAAATAAATAGTGCAGGTGTTATATTATAATGATCTGTTTTTTTTTCTATGTTTCAACATATTCTATCATAATTTATACTCATATTACCCAGTTTTGCAGTTTTTCTGAGCGCTAGTATGCTTTTAAATGTATGAGCTTTAATGATGCTTTAACTTGATTAGTATTTCATAACTACATGGCGAGGCGACAAGTTCTGACCTATTGGGTAGTTTTGTTGAATACTTACATAATGAGACTCTACAAGTGGGGCATTGACACATTCTGCTGGTGGCGACTGGAGGTTGGCCACTGTCTGGTCAGATAAACCGGCGGTGATGTTGAAATAATAGTTATTCTGGATGAAAGAATCTGAAACAAAGAGGACGGAGATAATATAAAACGTATATATTAATAAACGCTTAACCCTTTACCAACCATCACATTTCTCGAGTGTTCCACATTGAAAGAGTTTGCAGGTGACATTTCAAAATGTGATGGAATTGAAAAATCATCTTCTGATTGGGCAAAAACATTGTGGGAAAAGAAGAAATTGCTCTTAACGAGCAATTTCTCCTTTTCCCGCGATGTTTTCCAGAGTCAAATTCTCAACTGGTCAAATGTCGATAGTTTGGAATATGGTTACCATGTGAGTTTGATAATAGTCTACGGATAGCTGTATTATGCTTTATATAGCCAAATTCAAGTGAATTGACAGAATCTATCGAGGGTTCAATGGAGTAATATAGTAAATAAGTGTTTTATGTTTATGAAGCACTTTTTAAAGTTTTGCGTTTAACCCTTTATACATGACAGATCTATTTGGCTGTTTAATAATTGACCGTTACTTGCAGAAAACTCCATTAACTATTTAATGAAAAACATGTGTAACGTTTTCCAAAGTAATTAGGACGTATAAAAGATTTTTTGAGCTTTTTAAAAGCATGGAATGTTTCGAAAATGTTATTCAAGCAGTACACGTTGGTTTTTATCATAATCTTTGTTTTTAAAATACGTTGAACGATATCTATGCAATTTGAGATATTAGTCTAGATAAAAGAAAAACATTGCACGATTTATTTTCTCATTTAGATTTTTTATCCATCGCTTAATTCAAACTTCGGATTAAGCGAAGGAAGAAAATTGTCTTAGTTTTAAAAATACGCTTCGTGTATCAGCCTGATTCACATTGAGTGTTACAAGACTTTTCAACCAAGTTGAACCTGTACCTATACATTAAAGCAAATCGATTGCCAGCTTTGAATAGGAGAGCTTGGAGGTTACGCACCGTAGCTGATCATACCAAACAGACAAATATAACGTCAGAATTGGATTAATGTTTGGCACTCAGTAACTTAGGAGGCAATTAGGAGACTCAAAAAGCGTGGAAATAATTAATGCAAGTGATAGCCGTTATAAAATTAAAATATTGGCAAAACCAGGCGTGGCGAAATCTGATTTTGATTTATTTGTTCATTCCACATTCGTTAATGATCTTGTCCGTATATGTATAATGGTTGTATATAAGGTAAATTTCAGTAAACACAAACTTGTCCGATCCGCCTTTTGGACAATGTGGATAAAGCGGATAAAGGATTTAAAGGATGGAAATGCTTGTTAATCAAATTAAGTTAACTGAATCTGTATATATTTTAAACAAATCCATGTGTCCTTACTGTCGTTAATTTTTCCTCTGACGTTTTCGACGACTGGTACACAGGCATCGGCAGTTACGCTAATGTAAGAGACAACGCCGGGGTAGTACATGGCGTAACTGTTGATGTTAGCGTCGTTCGAGCCAAACCCAATCACGTCATTGGTACCGAGAACAGTGGCGTTGTCTGAAACGAATAAATATGCGAATACGTTTAACCCTTTACCAAACGCCAAGTTTTCGACTGTCCCAAATTCAAAGAGTTTGCAAACAACATTTCTAAAGGTATTGAACTTGAGAAATGATCTTCTGATAGGGCGAAAAACATTGAAGGAAGTTCTCCTTTTCCCGCAATGTTTTCCACAGTGATCTAAAGAAGTGGTTAAATGTTGTTATTGTTTGGTAATGGGTTAATCTTTTTAGACGTAAACTTACAAAATATGTCATTACAATTTACAATCATACGTTCTAACATTACAAGGTCAAAGTGAATGAGATAGTGTGATTTGTAACGATAAAACTACAAGAATGTTCAGATTCAAATTATTCTAATATCAAAAGTATTTAACAATGATATTGGTCCAGTTGTACAATGTAAGCCTCGGGACACCATGGTAGTTGGTTCGATTCCCGTAACTCAAGTGTCCACCTCACAACGCTTTATTAATAGGTACTAGGCGCTTAACAACCCCCATTTAGTGAGCTCCTCCGCCTAAGCTGCATTGATCGCTGCCACCAATACGTATTTACTCAACAAAACAATCAAGGGGCACAAATGTTGAAAACAAGTTTTTCTTATACATGTACCTGACTAATTAAATGCATTAAACAGTCTGCATACTTGCTTTAAAAAACTATTTTGTTAAGAAAGGTCATTACTAACCGTTTAATCATGACTTGACAAAGAGGTTATTCAAATTGCATTTCTTATTAAGAAAGACGTTTAAACTCATACATATATGACTCTTTCATTGTATCTGGAGGATATAACAAAATGTGATCATTCAAGATCTGGAAGGATTTTTCTGTAATGGCAGAGATCTTTCTACTTGATGAAAAGGGAGATTACTGTGTAGGAGAATAGCACTGTATGCGTCACTTGATCATTTCGCTACAATATCAAGCTCAACACGTTTCGAACTCTTTGGGATATAACTGTTCGCAGCATGAAATACGCAGATAAACTCATTACGAAATCAAATTGCAATGCAAACTGAAGGATATCATGTTAGAAATGGAACTGTAAATCATAATTATATAGTCAATTTAGATAAACGCTGCATAATTAGCTTCAAGACGGCATATCATTTAGTTTGATCATATTGTATTGCATTCACCCCACAGCATACTTACAACAAAAACCATACGTGTATTTAAAGAAGATGTGAAAAAAGTGAAACAACATAATTACAATTCGTTTAGGTCACAATTTGTAACAACATTAGCGGTTGCCCCTCTCCTTACCCTCTTTTGATACTTAATATATATTTCTCCTTTTTTAGATTTGAAATCTGATCAATGAATGATGATATGAGTGTCGTTAAAGCAGTAATTTAATCATATATTATTAAAAACTGAACACATTTGTGATTAAACTTTATTACTTTTCTTCCATACCATTACTGAAAACTCCAAACCTATTCCCTCCTGAAAACAATACTGTGTAGAGGCATAAGTAGAGAAAAGTAGACCATACAGTACATAGCAATGAAGCATACAGAGAAGTAATGTGAACAATTAAAGGATGCCATCACTATGAAAGACTAACCTGGGATACATCCTCCAAAGTCGGACACAGATCGGCCTAATCTCTGTTTGATGCAGACACCTTTGTTAATTACATATCGGGTATTCTGTAATAAAACAATTGCTTTAGAGACGAGTTTCTTTTCAAACCGTAATGTCTTCAATTGTTGATTTATGATTTAACTTTAAACTGAATATCATTAAACGTTTCCTCAACCCTTTGCCATATGTTATGATACTGGGACGTTTTTAATGTTTTCTTTCTTTAACCCTTATAGTGCTGGAACCGACTTCATGCTTATGCAACCAGGTTAGATCCAGGTCAGCCGCCAAGTAGAATTTGCGGCTGGCCTGTGATCTAACCTGTTTGTTACTCTGCGTACATTTCCTCAACTAAATTAAGCGGTTATTCAAGGTATTGTAAAGCAGATGACACAAAAATCTAATTTCAGAAAATTACCCAGAATTCTAAGGGTTAAAGGTTGTTGTTAGCACATGTGAGGAAAATATGATACTAACTTTTATTTCTTTGAAACTGTATAGCACCTGTACTGTGGTATGAGATGCAATGGCAAATAGCCATTGGAGTTTAAACCTGTCTATTGAGTTTATATACAATACATTAATATATTTAGATAAAAAAAACGTTGCATCGTTTTTAAAGTCTATCGCAAATTCTCGCATGTTTGAGCAACTAACTTTATAGTTTTTAGACTTCTTACTGGAATATAGATTTTGGGGCTTGATTTAAGAATTCATTATAATACAAAAAAAGAAACGCTAAAAAGGAATTATGCACTGAGTAACGTTAAGGTATTCCATCCCTGATGGAGAAAACCCACCAGATAAGTCCGAATAACAAAGTCAAAGACTAAACAGAACAAATGTCGTTGTAAAATCAAGTTTTATTATCACAAGAATCTTTGATGGATTAAAACTTTTATTTGTCACCTTTCATTCGTGGAATTTTGATTCAATGTAAACTTGATATATAAGGGGAGGTAATTACCATGGATTTGGTAAAGAAATTATCGACATTCATTTTGTAAAGATAATTTCAAACTTGTCAAATTTGGACAAGTGTCTTAGTGAATGCCTTTGAAATGATTGCTACTTACATTTAAGTTAATTCTTTAACCAAAGCAAATGCAAGTTTTCCATCTGTGATGGAATACCCTTAAGACCGATTTAAGTCGTCATACGTCATTACATCATATAGCTAATTCGTATTAAGTGATTTTTGTTTTCGCTTATATACATTGAATATTGAATGATTTTTATAACTAGATGCTGAGAGATGTGACTCATATAATCACATATTGAAATGTACATTTTTATGTAGATGAAAGGTGTTTCTTCTTTTCATGTTTTTGACAATTGACCATCATATGTAAATTACATGATGTGTATTTTGCTTCTCCACATAAGTAAGCCCAAATCATACATATATGCAAAAAAATGCTTCTCTCTTCGAGTATACAGAGTCAATTAAATATGGCTAAACCATAACAACTACTGGTATATGTAGAGTGTAAATCAGTTTGTATGTTACGTATTATTATATGTGTGGTATGATGGACATAGTGCCTTTTTTCCTGAATAAACTATAAATATATGAAAACAAACTTACGCTGTTGTAATCCAACAAGATACCAAACTCTTCGCTACCATTACCAACAGAGACTCTCTCCAAAACTCCGATCTTGTGGGACACTGCATCGTAGGCTATGTAGTTGGTGGTCTGAATAGAAGGAAAAACATATCAACCTCGCAGCAATATGCCATGACTTCAGGGCAAGTGCTTTCGGACATTTTCGACTTCATACTCTAATAAATACAGATAGCCCTTACAGTGCTGGAACCAATTTCACGCTTAGGCGGACATGTTAGATCCAGGCTAGCCACCAAGTCACTCGGTGGCTTGCCTATGATCCAACCTTTTTGCTACTCCGAGTATATTTTCTCATCAACATTAGGCATAGAAATAAGGTTATGGAAAGCATACGACACAAAGCTCAATTTCTAGAACGTTACCCATCATTCTAAGGGTAAACGTATTTAGCTGAGTGAAATAGATGAGCCGTGTTCTTGACAATGCTATTTTAGAGCATTTATCCTTTTACTTCAGACATAGTTTAAGTTGTTTCAAACCCATTGCTAAAGTTAAGTCTGAACGAAAAGGTTGAGTGCGAGTTCATTTCAAGATCACCATTGAACTCCGACGATTATGCTTATCAAAATTGAGCTAAAGTGTGAGCTTAAGCATAACATTATACTTAAGTACGTTTTGAAAACACGGGCTCTGTTGTTGACACCAATCAAGCATGTTACATCGCGACCATATTTTCATTGGAAATAAGGGAAACATAAGGATTACTTCAGATTTAGATGATGTGTAGCGAAACGCACAAATTACCTCCAAAGACACAATCGCCTCCGATTAGTGAAAAATACTGTCGTCCACTGTTCAGTTGCGATGTTTATTTATTTACCCGCATGTTCTCTATAACTGTACATTGGATTCCCTAATTTGCTTAAACGTTGTCTTCAGCCAAACTCCGCCACCAATGTAACGAAAAGAGCAAGTAAACCTCTAAAAAATACCATCAAATCCAATCAGTGAAAATCACTGTTATCCACTGATCAGGTATGTTGGCTTTTTACATACCCCTATGTTCTCTAAAACTGTGCATTAGATTCCCCAATTTGCTTAAAAGTTTCGCGAACGTTGCATAATTCCCACCTCCAAGAAGACACATACTAAGTCTTGGCAAAGTCTAATAACGTAACAGATGTAAAATACACATACCACGGCTCTGGCTCCTTTCCCAGGTCCGCTACTGGCTCCGATCAGCGAGGACATCTGTCCCTCCCACTGCGGAGGGATACAGCACTTCGACGCGGAAGCCGCTGCGAAAACGGTGGCGACACAAAATAGAGCCAACATATCGTTGATATGGTACGAGTGCTGAAGTAATGGAAATGATCGGCGAAATGAGACTTGATGCCCGCTTGAAACGTCAATGTAAGAATTTAACGGCGGTTCCCACTAGTTCACCAAGGGTCCCTGCGTTGTCATTGGTCGATTTCGCATCGTGGGCGGGGTTTAAAGTCACGTGACGTTCTTTGCGTTGTAGAATTCCCCCTTTGATCGCCCCTTATGTTACATGTAGACATCTGTCCGGGGTCATGATAAGTCATATTTATTCACATACATTGTGATAAAGTTGGCTGCAAGCGACTTAACCCAGTTCCTCATGCGGTAGTTTTGGATAAGTCCACTTAACCCTTTACCAAACGCCAAATTTTCGACTGTCCCAAATTGAAAGAGTTTGCAGGCGAATTTCAAAATGTGATGAAATTGAAAAATAAATTTATAATAGGGCAGAAAACATTGTTGGAAAGGGAGAAATTGCTCATTAAAAAAAATCCCCTTTTCCCACTTAGTTGTCCAGAGTCTTCTGCAACAAACTGGTCAAATGTTGTTATTGTTTGGTTATGGGTTAAGAATCAATTGCATTCGACAATGACGAAGAACGGAAACTAACATTGCCTATGTGATATTGTCTTGAAAACAATCTTAAAAAAGGAAAAAAAATCGATCCTCTCTTGACAATTGTTCTCTTATAGAAGACGTTTAAAAGTATCGTCTGATGTAAGTATATTAGACAAGTACATATGAAAGGAAATATGAATACATTTCCCTCGCTGATGGACTTTGTTGATGGCCAACGTTATATGCATCGATCTTTTTCAAATATGTCTTTTCCATTTACATTACATCTTTGGGATTAGTTTGCCTTGCCAAAAAATGAATATCAATATTTTAAGAAGTCTTTTTTACTTGTTTATGCGTCTAGTAAATTTGCCTTCAAATAAATCAAAAATAAAGTCCAAATGGCCTAGATGATACTAATTTGGGCAATGAGTTTTTAAACATTGAATAATGAATTCTTCGACCAAGAAAGGTTTGACACAGATTGTAAAGCTACACTTTTTGGTACGATTCAAATGTAGCAGCAGTATCGTCGGAGGCTTTGCATGGTCAAGATTAAATTTAAGCCCATTTCATTATTACATCAAAACCATTTGGGGAAGATTGCTGGTTCTTTTCGGAAACTGGGTCATATCAAAATACCAATTACAAATAGAGTAATTGATTCCTTCATTGGTACTCAGGGTGAATAAAAATGCCCCATTAAAATAATTGCAAAGCACAGACCTTAAATGCTATGATGCACTATATTTAACTGAATAATAGTTTAAATTTGTGTTCGATATTGAACAAACACTATCATCGATATCGCATCCAAAGGTCATTGGACATTTCCATATTCCTGGTAGGTTCTCACCACAACTGCATATTCTAATGGTTTTCAAACATATGACAGATCACCGTCATTTCGGTGCTTAGATGTATCTGCGCTTTTTGAGCTTTCAAATATTTGACGAATTCAATATAGTCTATCAAAAAGTGTTGTTGCATCCATCATTTGACCTAGATTGTGGTAAAAACGGCGTAAACCCCAAAAATATACCACCAGCACATCGTAAAGTCCTAATTCATGTTAAACTCTCAGTGTTTTGTTGGTTGTGGGACACGTTATTTTATCGCGGTCAAAGATATTTCAAAATAGAAAGATAACAAGAAACTGTACCAAATTACTATGGTAAGATTCTAGTTCGATTATTAAGATTGAAATAACAGGTAGGTCATCGAGTCCCCGTCGTAACCCCTCTTTTGACCACAAACGTCTTTTTTCGTGGATCCTGTAGTTAACGGTGATACCCGTGTAGCTTTAACGCAATGTTTAGATCATGCATCCGTTCACGAAAGCTTCAGCGATGACCGAAGGCAGTTATACGCCCAAGCTATGGCATTTCTACGAAAAGAAAGCATAGTATGTCGCATTTGAAGCGTTTGAAGACATTGAGGACGATTATCATTTTGTTTTGATATGTCCAGCGTTTATTTCTTTAAAAAGACATTATAAAAACGAACTTTAATTAAGGAAAACGAAGCTTGTTTAAATCTATCCAACTATTAAATTCATGGGATTAAATTTGGCAAATTATATAAATTAGACAATGTATGCAGTTTATCCACGTTGAAGTAGAAGTAATCATTTAAAATGTAAGCAGATTAATTGTACTTTGATTATTGACCTGTATTCATTTGTATGTTTGGTGTTGTAAAAATGCCTTTACACGCATGTAGTGGTCAAATAAAAGATGTCTATATATTTATCTTATGGGTGTGCGTTTGTGTCCTCTATTTTGGTTCTATTGCTGCAAATTTTTACAATAAGCAATTTCACATAGGTATCTTCGCTGCATTTATGAGAAGAAAACCATATCCCATTGATGTAAACATCTGTTATACCCTCACTTAAAAACAACCCAATCCCACGTGTAAGAGTCTGGAAACAATTTTGATTCAGGGACGACTTTCTATTTAAGTGAAAATGATGCTTTTGGTAGCAATGGTTTCCATACAAAATGTTCAAGAAAATGTTCTTTGGTTCGTTCTCTATGCAATTATTTTCAATTAAAACAAGTCACACATGGACATTTTGACGATGTACCAATAGAAAATGCGACATTTAGATACTATAAAGAAGCCTATATCCAATCAAGAGCCCCTTTGTTCCAACATCGGCGCAGCGATTGTGTCCTCATTTTTAAACTCGGTCGATGTGAACTCTGACATTTGTTTTCGATCTTAGGTAATGTATAATCTTTTGTCCGTTCGGACGATAACATCTCTGCAGGGTTCCCTCGATAGGAAATCTCCTACCCCCACGGGGAACCCCAAATCAGGCCCTTGCTCCAAGAAGAACCTTATCTATTGGTTCCTTAAAAACTGGCCCTGTCCATTCTCGATCCATTCGTCTTACAATCCGCACCAAAGCTTACAAGTAAGTTGATTTTATCTTTATAACAAATTGAATGTTTGTACATCATATATGTAAATAAATGTATACTTCATTTTTTAACCTTTTGTGGTCACAGTAATTATACACGGGGTATTCTGTTCGGGATATTCTAAAGAAGCGTAACATCGATAGTTATTAAATCATTTTAGTGATAATGGCAATGACAATAATTTATTCAAGACGTAAACTATACAGTTTCTTGTCACAAATATAAATACAACTGATCAATTATATAAAGTGCATGTAATGTCATAACAATTTGTTTCATTTTATTCACTTTTGAACTATAGAAGGGTGCCATCGAGTGTTATTAAACCATTTGAAAAAAAATGTCTTGAAATCGCTTGTTCACATGTAAGAAAATTTGAAATGCAAATACCTAACGTCGTTAACATACTGTTTTGAAATTGTGTATGAAAACTTTAAGAATTGTTATCGAAATAATGATTGATTCATAAAGCGATAATATATCTGAGTATGTGTATACTATTTGCAGATAATCTCAGAACCTTTGCAACGCCTTTTGATTAAGATACATATGCATTCAATGCTCCAAAATCTGAAATACGAACTAATTTTGATCCTGCGGCTAATTTTCACAGAATATAATACAGCTAATTTTCACAGAATATTATACAGCAGTACCGTCGTTCAACATGGAATTAATCTATGGACAGTAAAGTAAAGAATCTTTTAAAAACCATGCAACATTATAACTATCTTTTTGTCGTTCTACCATAATACAAAAACAGGTGAATTGTTTCCATTTCAGAAATGTTCGTGTTGGCACTCCTTAGTTTGGTAGCCGTTGCCATGGCAACTGGCCCCTGCTGTCCACCACGAAAGTGGGAGGGTAACGCCGGACTCACCATGACTACCTACAACATGACCACCATGGTGGGACACTTTATCGAGGTAAAAGTTACTCATTGTCTTGCTTATTTATTTTATCAATTGAAGGCGATTATGGTTCTAAAATTGTTGAAATAAAGGATGGTTAATATACAGTAAAAAACGTTTGAGCTACCATAATTAAAGGAGACCGAATCGTAGCAGTAAAAGTAAACGGAAAGCTTTATACGGACGCCATTCATTCAGAGAGCTCAAGTAGGAACATTCTGGTTGACTGATGTCCTCTATAGAGATGGCGCCAGACTAAATAACTGTTCAAAAACTGTTTAGAAATGGTCGTTTATATCAAGTTTATACAGTATGACCGCGACACAGGATTTATTTGCCATTTTCACCTACTGTTGCCCAAGATAGCCAAATTGTATACTCTACATGAGTTGACCATCAACTGTCTGGGTCTGTTCCTAAATGATAATCCATGCTTCATAAAGGCGTTACGTCTAACACTCGAAAAAGAAATCGCAGTCGATGGGTGCAAATGACCTCGGAATATCATCTGTCGACTGAGAGTTTGTCCATCTTGTTCGGACATGATTTTTTTAACAATGGTAACGTGATTCGCCCGCCTGTTTGAGTAAGTAAACAGCGAGGGACAACTTTAGTGCATGTTTTGCTATGAATGTTGCCATGTTTATGACAGGCTGTAAACCCCTGTTTATTTTAGGGTGGTATGAGAATCTCGTTTGATGCGGACCGAAAGTTGGTGGTGAGCCGACAGGATATCCGGTACGACAACACTTCCATACAACAGAGCGTGATCAACGATTATAACAAGGTATGTATGTTATGATTTTGTCCCTTTCCCAAACAATAACGACATTTGACCACTTTGTTGCCGACGACCTTAGAAAACATTGTGGGAAAAGGAGAAATTGTTCGTGAAGAGCAATTTTTCCTTTTCTCTCAATGTTTTCTGCCCTATCAGAAGATTATTTGCCAATTTCATCACATTTTGAAACGTCGTCTGCAAACTATTTCAAATTTGGACAGACGAAAATTTGGCGTTTGGGAAAGGTTATACACAGTACTACAATCGGAACACCTCGGACATTTCATCAAGTGTATTATCCGGCGGAAAACAGTCGAATTTCCTCGATATGTCTGCTGTTTTTATGAACTACCTATGAGGTATATCTACCGACTTGTGCCGGGGATTGCCGAGTAGATACGATTGACTCTACTATAACCCGGTATATTGCATCCGTTGTCACCCGGTATTGATCTGTATTACGATTTGCAATTGTTTTTGTAACAATTTTGTGAGTTTATTTTGTAAATGGTTAAATTTGCAGTGATGACTTTGTTATATAATCATATTTTAATGTTTGATGTTTTCCGCTGTTTTCTCGGTTCTGAAATATATAATAATTCCCCTTATTGTTTACCTGTTTATACTTGGGTTTAGATAACGTTCTGCTCTGTTCGTAACTTCTTTATTTAATAGAAAATCTGATACTTTTATACACTGAGAGAAAACTATACATGACAATTAAAACGTTACATTGGTTTTGTCTTCAGTAACAATAGGCTAAGGCTGGTCAATCTGAAATCATCGGGTTTATCCAAAGAAAACACTTCTGACGTAAAAATGAAGTTGTCATATTGATTCCTGCAAGACTACCTAAATTGTTTAATTAAACGCTTTAATTCATTCCTCTATTACAGGGTGTCATGTACATTCTCAGTAAAGATGGCAGCTGCAAGGCATCAGCACTAGACACATCCATCCCCTTCTGTATCCCAGGTATGATGTCTGCTTTTGTTTGTTTGTCTGTTTGTTTGCATAGTTTGTTTTACACCGATTGTGTAGGATGCTTAATAAAGCCAATCGTGTCACTCTCGATGACTCCTTCCTGGATAATACACCAGTAATCACGCAGGTTTGTGGGTTAGTCCCGGCAGTTTTCACCTCGCCTATCGGGAATTCGAACCCGGGACCCTCGGTAGAGTAGTCCGACGCTGTACCACTGTGCCACTGTCACCCACACCTTCTCTTGAAATATTGTGAGAACAGAAGAAAGTATCCTGCCTTGCTCAGTGGTTAAGGTGGTGGACACTGAGCACGGGATTCCTGGGTTTGAGTCCAACCTAGACCCCTTGGAGAGGCCTCTGGCCTTTGGTTTAGGTGAAGTCAGAGCTCGGGGATCCCGGTCTGAGCCCCACTTAGACCTCTGGTTTCGTGAGAGAAGCTTTTGGCAAGTCACTTCAGAGCCCTAGCCTAGTACTGGTGCATCCAGGAAATTGTTACATAACTGAAAAATGTTGATGCGGCACTGGCGAAGAGGAAAAGAAGGATTTACCTTTCTTATCCTCACAGGGTTGGAAAGGAATTTAAGGTAAGACCTGGGTAATGGAAAACTGGTTATTGCTTTGGTTAAAGAATAAGTTTAAATGTAATTCATGAAATATGCATCGCTTTGAAGACATTCACCGAGCCAATTTTCAAAATTTATATTTACAAAATGAATATCAACGATTTTGTTATTTATTTCATATTGATAACCTTCCTTTAAATTTTAATTCTTGCATTAAAATTAAAATTTCATAAATGAAGTTGGCAAATAAAAATTCTAATCAAGGAAAGACTCTTTTAATATGAAACTTATTTTGAAATGGCATCTGCTTTGTTTAACCTTTAATTTTGTTATTTTGCCTTTTCTTAATTACCCAGGTCGTACCGTCTTCATTACCCAGGTCGTACCGTAACTCTCAATCTTTGTAAGCTTTTGACCTTTCATCATCTTAACTAGAGTTCATGTACTTATTTCCTATTATTTGAATTAATCTGAAAAAGTAAATATTTATTCTTAAAAAATTAATTATTGGGAATTCATATTTACCAACACATTTAAAAAATGGTGTGCAAATGTTTTGACTAGACCGACTGCGATTGATCGATTGCTAAACAACTCAGTATGTGAGATACACAGCTTATCCACTATTACGCTGCTTTCCAAAGAAATATATCTACATACTTGCTTTGAACATAATAAAGCCTTATGTGAAATTGTAATGAAAGAAACACGGAGACTCAAAATCAAAACAATAATTATTTAACACTATATATGGTGTCATGTGTACATCATTTTCTACTTGTTTACTGCGTTTTTCTTTCTTCTTTCTCTTGTTACGTGTTCGTTTTGTTTTTTATAATAATCCAAAAAATTAACATGATACATAGAATACAGTAGATTATTTTAGCTCGAACTTCTGACTGTCAAACTCCTCTATGCCTCGAGTTTAATAGAGATTCCAAATTATTTGTTCTTTTTATTTATTCCAGACATCTATACTAAAAACTCTCTATATGTCGAAATTTCAATGATGGCTAATGCATATAGAGAGTCTACTGTAGATTGTTGTAGTCTTTGATAAGGAAATGTTATCGGGCTTGGCTTCGTATAATTATACGATTAGCCATCGGCTCAACAGATGACATTCCTACGCCTTGCCCGATAACATTTCCGATTCACGACACCAACCATCTATTCTCTATATCGTTGCCCTCTTCGTTTCCAGATAACGCCACCCACACTGCCCAGATTAACTTCGGTTTCGGCGATAACACCGTAGTGGCGGACTCGTTCGAGGTTGATTTCCCCGAGCTTAAGATGTACATTGCCGTTACCTCGGACACATGTGTTCCTCTCACAGAGGCTTTCATTGGCAAGACCGCAGGATGTAAGATAACTGTTTTGTAATAATGATAATAATAATATCTATAATAATGACTTTATTTTCAGAAGGTAGTACAACAGGATTATATTTGCATACAAAACATATAGAAGAAATCTTTTTTCCAATATGTCTTTCTATAACAGACATTCATCGGCAAAACCGCATGATGTAAGGAAACTATTGTGTAGTGTTTGTTTTTAGACAAGGATGCGTTTGCTTTCTTAGTCCATTGGATCCATTTGTTTGCATCCTCAGTCCTCGGAGTCATGTGCCTCGTCTTTTGTGTTGTGTTCAATTGAAGACCATACTGTGATGAAATATCAAAATTGATTGTCATGTACATGGCCACAATTAGGAGATATCCTTGCTGCTTTTCCGTTTAGATAAAACATATATATATAGACAGACTGACTGACCAACAGACAGAGAGGAACTTTTTGAAACCCTAACAGTTTTCAGATACATGTCAAGTCCATACTCTTCCAAATTTGATATTTTAGAATTGAATGTTTAAAGGTGGCAAACTAAATTTCCTTTTTTTTTTACTTAAAACATATGTTATTGCCAAAATTGGTTTTACAGTGAATTACAAACACAAAATCTATAAGTTGTGGCAAAAGGGTCTGGCCACAAATTGTCACAACATTAGATTTGGGCATACCCTTTTGAAAGAACTATTTAGAATAAGGTCTTCATTTGTAATTCAGATCGAATATTGTGATGATTTAACAAAAGAAGAGAATTCGTATTTCAAAGATTTTGGTCCGACTAAATTGTACTATTGACTGTATTGATCAGTTTGTCCAATGGCCTTTACTATAATTATATGAACGTCATTCGGACAAGGGCAAAATAAGATTCGGCATTTACGCACAAGTAAATCAAAATCAGATTTCAACAGCCCTTCTATTTCAATTCTATATATTGATTTTCAATAAAATAATGCTAACTTACCAACTTTACCCTTTTTTCAGTGGATATAATGGAATCACTCCACTACAGCGGTATTTCCGCCGGAATTGCCGACGCCAGCGTATTCAACATCCCACCAGCTTGTACACAGGCTTCAATTGCACCAACAGTAAGTCAATACATGCGGGCGGGGGAATCACGGTATCAATGTCTACTATTTTATGGCCGAACATGATGGCCGTGCCCAACTATTTTTGCTTTGTTCACCTACTTTTTCCAACGGTAGCAACATTATGTATCACGCATGCGTTGACCATCCACTTTTTGGTTCTAGTTGTGAATGATAACAATATGCTACACAATATGGCTACCCATTTGCAAAAGTAGGTGAAAAAGGCAAAAATACCTGATTGACATAAGATCGTAAACCATTGTCCTTTGATTCACCGCCTGACATGGACTATTGTGTTAGCTCGGAACCTTATGCAACGGGAAGCGACAGGGGTGCAGAGCTCGAGCACTTTATCTCCGCCAAAAGCAACATTGATAAAACATAGAAAGTACCCGTGACATTGGGAAAGCTCGGCGGAGGTAAAATGATGAAATTTCCCATTTTGAAACAATGGTTTTCTATCTTATTCCGCTGTCAATAATCTGTCGTAACAGACTTCACTCTATTTCAACGTTGTGTCAAATGCGCCACCAGTAGTGTTGTTTATCCTGTCACTAGTGCCATTTTGGGGCCGATAACTAAGTGCCGTATAACATTTGTGATATCCGGCACTAACCATGTGACACTCCCATGCACGTGACGAATCATGACGTCATAAGAGCGCAATGACGTCATGTTTACACCATTCTCTACTTATTTTTTCCTTTTTTCTCGTGTTTTATTTACATCCTGTTTTTTTGAAAGAATACATAAAGGTAACAGGATAAATAGAATAGATGGTTGGTGTCTTTGAATGGGAAAAGTTATCGGGCTCGGCATCGGAATATTATCCGTTTCGCCTTCGGCTCACCGGATAATATTCCTACGCCTTGCCCGATAACATTTCCGATTCACGACACCAACCATCTATTCTCTATGTATGTCTTTTAATGGTAAGCTTTCTATGGTGGATGGTTCAAAAATCATAATGAAGTGTGTGTGCGTAAGGGAATAGGCGGGGTAAATCCATAGGAGTGTGAGACGGTGCCAAGTGCATTCTCATGCCAAATTAAGGATGATTGCAGTATAAATCCCCAAACCATTTAGGTTGTTGAGATCATCGATTCAAATTGTGATGGGGTGAAAGCCAAGACCGATTGGAGCAAGTTAAGATATGTCACCCCGAATAAAAGATTTAACAGAACAAATGCCATTATAAAATCAAGTTTTATATCTTTAGCATTTTTCTATGCATTTCAATTTTTAGTTTGCTAACCTCCATTCACGTAATTTAAATTTCAATGAAAAAAACGAAGTTAAGGGGAGGTAATTACAATCGATTGAATAACAAAATTAATTGAAATTCGTTTTGCAAATATAAATTTTGAATCAGACAAAGTCGGAAAAGTGATTTCGTGAAAGCCTTTGAAATGATAGATACTCATAATTTACACTTCAATTTATTTTTTGACCAAATCAAAACAATTTTATCATTAGGGGTGAACTACCTTAAGGAATATGTTTATTACATGCGTTGATACTAGACCAAGTCTTTTTGCTAGATTTGCAGCTACCAAAGCAGTCCAGGGTACCGTTTTACTAAACAGTTTACGCTTAAGATTTGCGTATGTCTAAAACAACAATTCCTCTTATTTCAATATTGGACGAAGCAATATTGCAAAGTGACACATCATTGGAA
This sequence comes from Cerastoderma edule, assembly GCA_947846245.1. Lineage (NCBI taxonomy): Eukaryota > Metazoa > Mollusca > Bivalvia > Cardiida > Cardiidae > Cerastoderma > Cerastoderma edule. The sequence continues at coordinate 15,066,133 of OX401406.1, read as the reverse complement.
TCGTCTCTACGAGACACTTCCAATGAAGTGCCACATTGCAACATTGTACTTTCATTGAAGATACTATCCATGTTTATCAATTATGACTTACGCAAACATTTTACGTAAGTTGTTTAGTAAAACGGGCCCCAGGAGCGTAGTTAAGCTTTAATATTGATAGTTAATTTCAAATTCCTTTTTATATTTTCAGCTTCCAGGTCTTGGAAAGAAGAGGTCCGTCTTCTATTAAACTCATTGACATTGATATTACATTCGGACATTCACTTGTCATTGTACGTGTATCTTAAATCACAAAATAAATACATTTTTGAAAAAAAAAAAAACAAGAATATCGCCAACGAAATGTTTCGCTCCCGATTTTTAGCGAGATTTCGCACCTTGGTACCGCCATGGAAGCTAGATTGGTCTTGCTCTGATGGTACGAAAGCAGGCTTGGAAATTTTATAATTTTCCTTTCTCTTTCTATTTGCATGACTATCTTGTCTGCTTCTCCCCTAACTTTCCTATCTTTTCACTTTGTCTTTCGTTTTTTTTTTCTTAAACAAACCATTGCGTAATTGTCAAATATTACAAAGCAACGTATCAACGTTAAAGTTGAAGTAGAATTTAAGAATTGAAAAAGTTAACGGAACCGTTTTAATGATCAGATAGCGGTTTAACTCTTTACCAAACGCCAAATATTCCCAAACTGTCCCACATTGAAAGAGTTTGCAGACGACATTTCAAAATGTGAAGAAGTTGGAAACTAGTCTTCTGCTAGGGCAGAAAACATTGTGGGAAAAGGGGAATTTGCTCGTTAGGAGCAATTTCTCCTTTTCCCACGATTTTTTTTCAGAATCGTCTACAACAAACTGGTCAATTGTCGTTATCGTTTGGTAGTGGGTTAACAAAGTAAATGCGACCTTTTGTGCGAACTGTGACACATGCTTATCAGGCTATGACCCGTGTTTATCAGTCTGATCCCAAGTAGGGCGCTCAAACGAAACCTGTTATATATTTATTCATAATTAGTGGAGACTTTGCGAGATAGGAGACCATTGCCTCTATAGCGGTGATTATTACAGACGGCATTTGACAAAGCGTTGTCTCAACTTTTCACTGCGATGAACTCTTAGAATGCTGGGTAATTTTCTGAAAATATATTTTTGTGTTGCCTGCTTTCCAAAACCTTATGTATCCGCTTAATTTTGATGAGGAAAGATCCTCAGAGTAACAAACAGGTTAGATCATAGGCCAGTCGCCAATGTATTTTGCGGCTGGCCTTGATCTAACATGTTATCATAAGCATAAAGTCAGTTCCAGCACAATAATGGCTTATCATTGGAACTTAAAGCGAATCAACATCAGTATAATGTATTTCAAGTATTTCATGTTTAATTTGTTTTTGGAAAAATTATTTTATTACATATCGATAAGGGAAAAGGAAGATTCTTCCAACATTTCCTTTTGGTATCATCAGCAAAAATCCCTAAGAGAGAAAGAGAGAAAACTCATTTGAGATTTTGTTTTCAGTTTTATTCAAAGCAAAAATAGAAGAAATCATTACAGGTACAACCATGGCCAATGAAACGATCAAACATACACTTTGAAATGATTTGGACACCAAAAACAAATACACATTATTGAATGATTTAGACACATTTTACAAACACACACAATGAAATGATTATGACACATTTTACAAATACACTTATTGAAATTATTTGGACATATTGTACAAATGCACCCATTGAATCTATTTAAACAGATTGTACAAATGTACATATCAAAATCATTTAGACACAATGTACAAATACATTTTTCGAAAGGATTTAGACACATTGTACAAATACACTTATCAGAATGATTTGGCCACGTTGTTTCAATAGACATGTTGAAATGATTTAGACACATTTTACAGATAACAATATTGAATTAACTTAGAAAATTTGTACAAAAACCAAAGTGTTTGTTACCATCCTGGAATAGTTCTACCATTCCCCTTTTACTCGTATATGTATTTTGGATTTACTTTTAAAAACTTACAGCCACTCGATGGCATTCTAGATTATTCAACAAATCTGGTGAACTCGAAATGATCAAAGGTCAGTTAAAATAAATTTCAATATAGTGTGTATTGTTGAGTGCTTGCTCCCAGTAGGTATCTGTAATTCCATTTGAGCCAAGAGTATTTAGAGAGTTTTTCTAAATATTTTTACCTATATTATGGAAACATATTTGATACACAAGAAAACAACGCACACTGTGATGCATTTCTGATGCGATGGATAATACACATTTTTTTGATAGAAATAGTAACCATGACGATAGTGGCGATGAAATGACGAATGCATTGCAGAAAGGGATGATTGCACATGGATAGCACAGATATATGCTTAAAACTGAATAAAGATATTTTCCGAATCATTTCAAGCTCTTTAACCGTAGAAGATATCATCTGTGGATACTCGGATACAATAAAGGTTTTCATGCAATAGACCTGTCCGTTGATCCGCACTTAGTTGTTTATGGGCATGTCACATGGCACAAGGTTTGGTTTGATTTTCTGACATTGTATATGAATATATCTGATGTGAATATCCATTTCTATTCCATCATGACGTTTTCTTGTATGTATGCAACACCGTATTAAAGCGGAAAACCTGCATCTCATTTCAAAAGCTATCATAAACAACCCTCTTTCTTTATAACGTTTTGTCGTTTGTATACAAAACCATATTAAAGGATAACCCTTACAGCTCATTTCAAAAGCTATCATGAACAACAACCTTTCTGCGTTACGATATCGTGTATGTATAAAGCACCTTATCAAAGGGAAAACCATATAGGTCCAATCGACAGCTAGCATAGACAGCACCCTTTTTTTCATGACGTTTGTCTTTTGTGTTCAACACCATAACAAGAAGAAAAGTCTTTATAGTTCAATTCAAAAGTTAGCACATACCACAAATGTTCCTCATGACGTTTTCATGTATACAATACCATATCCAAATGCAAACCCTTAAAGCTGATTTCGAAAGCGAGCATAGACAACACCATTTCTTCGATTAGAACTCATAAGTGTACAATGCACAAAATTGAATTTATCGAAAGAAAAAACACATAGCTCATAACGAAAGCTAGCATGAAAAGTCATTACTTGTTCGTGACATTCTCATAAGTCCAAACAGCACCTTATCGAAAGAGGGATAACCATATAGCTTGTATCAACAGCTAGCATAGACAACAGCCTTTCTTCATAACTCTCTCGTCTCCGTCTTCAGAACTATCCTCCTCCACTTGTTTTATACGTGTCCTATTTTCCGTTTTGTTCAGCACTTTGTTTTTATCGACACTCGTTAACATGTTAACAACAACTCTCTGCTCCATCTCCGCTGCGATATCGACAGCTCTCAGGCCATGCTGTGAATACAAACACATGGTACAGTCTCATACTCAAGCCCAACAGATAACTCTGGTTTCGTTAGAGTGGCCTTTGGCAAGTCACATAAAAGCCCTAGCCTAGTACTGGTGGATCCAGGAAAGCCGTTACATAACTGAAAAACTGTTAATACGATATTAAACACTAAATAGATAATGAAAAGTGCTTTTTTCCTGAAACCGGTATATTTTTGTATTGTTCCGTTGTGATTTTGTTAAGAGAACCCAACTGTGATAAATGTTATTATGTTTTATTTTTAAAGAAATTAAGACTTATCGGAAAACATACGCTTATTTCAACATGGCGTGTTTGTATTTGTATTTATATGGGGTTTTATATCGCGTCAACATTATGTCAGTTATGTTGCGATGCCCGACTCTTAATGATGGGGAAGGTCTTTAAGTGCCCATAAAGGCTTTACAAGTCCAATAGAAACATTGGCATTCAGTAAGTAAGTCGGGGGACTACCTCTCATGAAAATCGGTATGCCGTCATCGGAATTTGAACCCACACAGAGAGAGGCCATGTTATTTCAAGTTCTGTACTATGACCACTAGGCCACGGAAGCCTCCCTTAACCGACTTTAAAGCTTTTTCAGAAAGTGGTTATAATTCTACTATGATGCATGTATGAATTTCAATACCATACTCATGAATATGAAAACCCACCTTATTCATAGTGTGTGTATCAGCGCCCGCCTTTAATAACTGCTCTACCATGGTCCGATACCCTTCCACTGATACAAGATGAAGGCCGGTAAATCCTCCCTAAAACGAAATACAGTAGAATATCTAGGACTCGAACTTCTGATTGTCGAACTCTTCCATACGTCAACGTCAATACGGGTTCCCGAATCATTTGTTATTTATCTCTTTGTATTTATATTTCGGACATCTATATGGCGTACTCTCTCTATGTCGAACATAATTATCAGGTCCCTTTATAAGCACATTATGTTCCTACAGCAAGATGTTTCTAACAGACAATGTGGTCAAAAACCCGTCATAGAATGGCTTTATAAAGCTTCGTACGCAAATTATCCAAATTGATTACAGATTGGTTAAGCCACAAGTCAATTTGCTTGTATCTATGTATCATTTTTATATCATAATAATTTCATAATTAGTTTAAGATCAGTAAAAGCATGCAGAGAGAGAGAGAGTGAGTCTAAATGTCTATCATTTCTCTTTTATCTGTTTTAAGAAAACCTTTACCTCCGTTTGAGCATTGACGTCTGCCCCAAGCTCTATGAGTTTCTCCACAAGTTCTGTGTGGCCGTGTAGGGAGGCACAGTGTAAGGCAGTTACGTGTCTCTGTAAACAAATCACATTTACAGTACTCTCTTTATGCAAAAACGACTTCGCGAGAAAAAAGACTCATTCCCATGTCGAAAAATTTTAGTTTGTGATAGTTAAGCATATCGGAATGGAACTGTAAAATACTTTCAACAACAAGGAGTATTTCATTGAACTATAGTTAATCATTTATGTACGTTAATACATCTGCAGCGGAAACATAAAACACAGAACTGTTACTGGATGTTTGAACGCTTGTAACAAGCCGAACCCATGAATGTTCGAAGACAACGCCATATACTATTGAGATGTATTTTTAATGGGGGTTAAACAATCGAACTTGTGTTTTACATGTATCCTATAAATCGCAACATGTCATTCAAATTGAATCACCCTGATTACTGCACATAAACACCAGTATGTACCAATAGCTGAAACGTTAGTTTATCAATCGCTACCCGAGATATGGCTGCCCATCTGCCTCGGTTACGTATACATGATATAAAGTCTTCACGTTATGGTTGATCTTGTACAGTGTACTAAGATACTTTACTTTTTTAATATCAAATAATCCAGAATTACTATGAAAATACGTGAACATCTGCTGATGCTATCACAAACGCAGTCAGTCTATCCCATCATATATGTAACTACGCCTTCGCAGACATTAAGGAACTAAGACCTAAGAGCAGAGCATTGTTTTTCCAATACATGTGAAATACAGGGCTTAATCTGAAGCTTTCATGTTTATTTATTTTTGATGATAATATATCAAACTTACATCTGTTTTAGAATTCACGTCAAATTTGTGAGATATGAGGTCCATAGCTTTCTCCGTGTCCCCGTCTCGTATTGCCAATAAGACTTCTTTGAGATCGCCACTACAAACCTAAGATATAAATGATACATTGCACATGGCGAATCAACGTAATAAGTGAAAATGATCTTAACTTGAATACTCATTAGAATTCAAATCGACACTTCGCATTTGAGTTTAATCCTACACTTGTGAATGAATTGCGATAGGTTATCACTGAAATGACGCAATGAGTGCATGTCTTCATATTGTGAGACAAAATTGATGGCACAGTTATTTATTCATCGAAATATTGATACTTAAAACACATACATGTAACCACTATCGTATAAAAGGCCATACAAAATAACTATTTATTAATGATTATAGGTCATTTTAGTCTGAAAAGGGAAATTATCGTAATAAAGTGTTACCAAAAAGAAATCCGTGCTAATCACCAGTCCAGCAAACACAGCAAATGAACGTCTCAAAAGACAATTACAACCGATCAGTGAAAATACTGTCGTCCATTGATCAGTTGTGTGGTCTTTTTATATGCTGGCATGTACCTACATATACGAAGGCATTAGGTTCCGAAATTTGCATAAACGTTCTGTAAACGTTACACAACTATCATATAAAAGACTATACATATCAACTTTTCATTGAAGAATGTAGACCATTTGAGACTTAAAAGTGAAATTATCATTTTATAGTGTAGCCAGTAGGATATCCATGTTAATCAATCACAAAACGGACCTTCCTGTATCTAAACCTGCTTACCTCGATACTTTTGAGATCTTTCTGAAGGAGATCCGTACAGAGGTATACCAGTCTTTGTCTGATAACACGGAGCACATCCCTCGCCGCCTGGCGTTTAGACGCACTGTAGTACAGGCATTCATTGTGGGAACAGAACCCCTGAAATGGGCAAACATCTGTTGCTTAGGGTATGAATTAATGAGAAAAGGTGAAGTTTGTCTTTCCGAAAGTACGTTTAAAGATATAGGCGGGTCTCTGGCCCCGGAAAATATTTTTTTCTTTTACCCCGAATGGTAGAAAATTTCTACTTGTGCCAGGGTGTAGTAGAGGTATAGAGATGTCCATTTAGGGGGGATGCCAAAAATGAAAGTGGTGCAGATTTTTTCTACGGCCCATTTTGTTACCCCACCCACATGTAAACAATGATATTTTTGAAAAATCAAAAAATCTATTTGTTTTTTCCCATGAACCATTACAAACAGACTTAACATTGTGTCTAAAGACATTTTACTTTATTTTCGGGTAAAAATAAGTAGTTTTGATGAAAAAAAAATGGATATGAGGCCTATGTACGTGAAACACTTAAAAGAAAGCGTGAAGCATACTCATGCATAATTTACCAAAATGACACCAATGAACCTATTAGAAATCCATCCAGTCAAGGAGTAGAAAGCTTTTTAGATAAACTACAGAGCTGAAATAAAGCCAGTGATAGTGATTCAAAAAGATACGTTGACAACATTGTTGAAAAATTAAGTTGTAGCCTGAAAATGAGTGACCCAAATAAGGAAATCATTTTGCACAAAATCTGCTACAGTAGCCTTCATTTACAAGTACCATATATCGAGTCTGAAAAAACAAAACCAGAATAACGATTCCCATTGTCCATAATCTTCTACAAAGGTGTTCATTCATATTTGTGAAAAAAAATCGTACAAGAAAAGTAAGCAGTTGATCGATGTTGCAATATTCGAATTTTGCAAGATGTTAGAGAGCAGAACAAGAGAACGGTGTGATACACATTTCGACTGGAAAGTACCGAAAGTGGGTGATTATAGCAAACTTATTGCCAATGAAGCTTAAAATCAAAGGGAAGGTCACAGCAGGTACTTTAAGCAAGGTGGAGGAGGGCAGTGGTCAAGGTGTAGAGCCTCAGCTTCTGGACATGAGGGTCGTGGGTTTGAATCCCGTAAGTAGTGGGATCTGCCTTACGACCTTTCATAAATCCACATTCAGCATAAGTACTGGTTATGTATCCTGGAAGCAGAATGGAGAATGATTTATTAAAGTTGTAAAAACTTGTTTCACAATCGATGTAAAATAAATAAGTTTAAACTAAGCAAGATGGCACATAGTGCAGCATTGACCATGAAAATGTGTACAATACAGCACTGGAGAGACTTATCAGTGATGTACATCCAGATCTCAAAGCAGGAAAGGCTTTTTTATTACTGATTTGGTGCATAAGTACCACACACTATTGAGTAAAGCAATGCCAATAGAGAAAGGAAAAAGTCGGGTACGATAATCCCAAAGCCAAACTTGAGTCAATTTATGTTCACAGCTTGCAATATCTTATATTACAACTTAAAGAGAATCCTGAAATAATTGTTGATAATGAACTTAGACTTGAAGACGTTATCAACCATGCAGCGAACATTAAAGAACCCAAAAACTTTACAAAGCTAAATGCTGATCTGCTAGGAGAGAATGAACCAATACCTTAGGGGATTTTGTTTTACCCTGCACTGTTACTACGATCAAAGAAATGTGACTTAAATTGAATTGTATTCTTGACCCTTCTATGATAACCATTGAACAAGAAGAGAAAATAGTCCCACATGAGCTGTTTGTTTTTCTTGCTTGAATACTTTTTGCAGAGGAAAATGAGAAACCAGAAAAAAACCCAGACAAGTCCTACAAAAGGAGAAGTGTCCCTCACTGCATCAAAACGTGTTGTTGATATCAAGATATTATTTATAAAAGTTCAGGTGGCAAATGCAAGATATCAAAGCATATACATGTGTAGGGCTTGGTTTCGCAATCCACAAGCTTACACAGTCCAAAGAAGCGATTGTATTGGTGAATTAGAATGGGCATAGCATCAGCTATGATGAATTGGAACGCATAGACACTTCATCATCATCATTATATACAGCGCTCCTTCATGACTGACGATTTTGCGCCGGCGCCTAAAATATTTACGAAAAAATAGAGTGAATTTATTCAATTGTGCTCAGTAAAGATGGTAATCATGTTAAAATTATGTGCAAAACAAGTATCTAATGTTGGATAAGGGGGATGGGGGCTATGCCATCACTTGTTGGGCTATTACTGTGGAGAAAAAATAGCAGTCCCCGTAACTGCAAACATAACATCATGTGTTACAATTTGGGCAGCTGGAGATAACCTCAACATAGTTACAGAGTCACTTGATGGTTAACACCTGAACATCGTGGACATGGTTATGTATCAAGTTGAAAACAACAATAACACACCTGGGCATATTTAACCAATAACCCAATGGATGACAACAGCAGGCCACCCAAGAAGACCTCTTAGATACTGGAATATCCAAATATGGTATGAAAATTACCTGGTTCATTGCATTTGTTGGGAAAGGCCAACATACAGTGGTTCTTTTTCTGCTTAGAGGAGTACAGAGATGAAAGAGCCTTATACAGCATATTTACTGAATTGTTAATGACGCCTACCATACTGTTTAAAATGGACATTGATTGCCTTGAAAATCAACTGTCGGGATGGACAGTGTTTTATGCAAAAGTGAGTCACAAGTAAAGCAATCGTAAAATCCCAAACTGGTTATTATCCAATGATCCCAGCCTCTGCCACAAAATACAATACCATCTATACCATGATAGAAACTTTGAAGAGAATGCTCCTAGCACTTGATCCAAACTGTCCCTATGTCACATATGATAAAGCCATACAGCAAAGCTTGGTTGAGCAAATGGAAGAATATGGATGAGTTCCAAAATGATGAGTTAGAAATCAGGGGAATGCACATGGCCATGAACCCCATGGGTGATAAAGGAAAGATTATGGATGAGAATGGATTGGAAGATGTATTTGTGGAATCAAATGTGTATGATCCTAATGTTGGACAGGTCATACTAAAAAGAAAATCATCAACAGAGGAACAAGAGCTCACAGATTCTTGAATAAATATGTGAACCGATAGAAATGAAAGGCATATGACAAATGGTGCTCATGCAAAACAGACTGCCTGTCGCGACGATGCAGTTGCTGAAAGCAAAACATCTGGTGTTCTGGTTTTTCAATGCATGTCTGTGTGACGATGAAACCTGTATGAATAGATTAGAAAATGACTTGTATTCAGAGAGGGATGAAGATGATTAAGCATCAAACATGAAGTGAAATCAACACAAAAACACATAAGGAAATCTTATGACAGAATGATATACATAAAGTAACCAGGTTTGCAATGGATTACAATGACAAAACCAACGACTGCAAATGATAATTCATTGGGAAATGAATGTAAGCTTTGCAAATTATGTGTATATAAAGTGTGCGTTTTGTAAGATACTCATATAATTGCAAACATGATGCTATATTTGATAGGGAAATACATACAGTACACAATGCGGAAGCATTTTTAATGCCTATTATTGTCTCCTCTGCTGACTTGACATGATCTCTAATTAATCTTAGGCGAAGTGTTGCTTTATACATTGTACAAACAAACCACAAAGCTTTACCATGAGCATTTTACATCAATTTAGCACTGTATTATAAGACCATGAATTTCATCAACCTTATGTGACCATTCATGGAGGCCGCTGGCTTTAATTAACATACGTTCTGGTTCATAAATGATTTCAAACAAAATCTAATGTTGTGACCACTTTTTTTAACAATATCTGATAGAAAACAAATAAAGATTGTCACAATTAGAATGTGTTGATTTTATACAGTGACATTAGTGCAAATGCAAACAACAAGTTCCCGTCCTCTTGCTATACATTTGAGTTCAAGTGAGTCAAAAAGTAGGCCTTTATGCATAACATTGGCAAGCATATAACGTTGACCTTAGCAAACTAAGTAAAATTAAACTGTCTTAAGGTAATTACCATAAATCTAGATCAGAAGCTACATGACTTGGTCTTTTTCTCAATATATTACTCAATATATTGTAAATATATAGTGCTCATGTAAAATTGTTGAATAACGTTTTACAAATAGACGCAACAAAAGTAGCAGGAAAATGTCAAAATTGATATTTAAATATCTTTTTTTGATTTGCAAGGCCTCAAAATGCCAATATATCTTATATTCCATGCAAACTAATTTGTTTCAATGATGTTAATGGATGATAAGTATGGTAGAATGAGCAATTTGTATATATAAGTGATGTTCAGAAAAAGAACAAAAGCAAATGACGGTCATGTTACAAAACTTCATTTTTCAAAAATCTGCACCACTTTCAGAACTGGCATCCCCTATAAGACTTTCAAGGATACTTCAGGCTAGTTAAAAACACCAAGGAAAATTTTCTACCCTTTGGGGTAAAAGAACTTCTTTTTTAAGCCTCTTTTCGGGCCTTAGATTCCCGCCTAATAGATAAAACAATATTTTCCATACGATATTGGTCAGAGAGCATGAGAACTAAAGGAGGAATGTCTTCCACCTAAGATGTTTTAATGGTTCCTTTAATAGTAAAGAGATGTCAATATCACAAATAGACGGCGAAATATTCACGTGAATGGTTTTGGGTATTATTCTATTCATGTGATATGGAAATAGTTTTCTTCTGTAGCACTTAACTAAGTTTTTTCTCACGAAATCACAAATGTGGAAATTGGTTTAGAAAAAACATTAAACTTAACGCAGTTGTGCAATATTCGACGAGGACATTAGGACTGTATTCTTTAGTTAACGTAGCAGATTGTAGCTCAGACCTAAAAAAGATTGGCTTAGAGAAAGCATTCCATATGCTGGTAATTACGTACAGCTCACCCACAGTTTTCATGTAGAACACCACGGACATAGGAACCACATTAATATGTCATACCTTATCTTGCATCTGTTTGCTCAGTTCTAGTTTTGTGAGATCGATTTCCTTAATAAGTAGTTCAACCATGGCCGCCGTCTTTTCCTTGTCGTATGTACTAAATACGGCAACCAGCAACAACGATAATCCGTCCTGTAATGCATGGAGTAGTGTAGGTTGGGACACTTTAACATTGGGAACACGTTAAAAATTTTGAACTACCATGCATATTATAAATTTATATTTAAACCTTCTTGAGTACAGACAGTGTTTCAGTAGAAAGAGAAATAGTTCCCGAAGAAAATATCCTCGTTTTTCCTCACAAAGGCATTCCATAATGTGATATCATAAAGTATTTTTTAATCAAATAGTGTACAAAGTTTCAGTTTATTGATAAAAAAGTCTCGTGTTTGTTCGGAAATGGGTTAAAACTTTATTTATTACGCTAAGGGGTATCTGCGTATCAACTCGATTCTCTGGCAAGCAAACTCCGGTAATACATGTTGTAGCATTGATTATAAACGCATGGATCATCCTGACTACTAGCCGTTGGTCTGCTTTAGAAGCTCATGAAAGGGGACTAATGCTATATCGAACTGTATCATTTAGTAAACCTTTGGTCAGATTGAAAAGAAATATATATCATAAAAGAAAACATTAGCACAACTTAATAGTGAAAGCCAACCAGAAATAATCCAGCTCAGCCAGTTTAATAAATCGGATTGCCTGATTCTTCACCTCTGACCTTGCCTCTCGATACACACATTTTTTAACCAATCAATCAGAATTCGTTATTTCAAATAAGTTAACAAACAGATTGTACTCATATCCTTTCATAATACCTGCGTGGTCCAGGTGACTTCAGCACCACGTGACAACAGCAACTTGGCGACATCACAATGCATCTCAAGGACGGCCGGATATAGGGGCGGAAACCCGTGCTGTGGTAAACAATGGAGAAGCTATGACATATTGTTATACATGTAGTTCTAAAATATTCTTGAAATATAAGCGGTCGATAATCTTTTCAATCTTATCTCATCTACAATTTTGTCATATTGCACTGATAGTTGCCTTATTATCGATAGAATTTGATATAAGTTTCTGTAGACTGGGAGGCGATGTTGACTTATCCAATAAAACCCATAACGAAATCGTAAAGCACCATATGGATTGTTAAAAATTCAACATGTTAATCAACACACATAGCTGTGGACACCAGGTAGTGCTATCAATTTGTGGATCGATACGTTAATCAAATAATGTAGGTATTTGGCAGATCTGTTAATAAAATTCTTTTAGAATCATTTGTAAAAATTGGAATTCGACAGCATCATGTTTTTCATTATGATTGAATAATAACCGGATATTGATAACTCATTCACAACAGTTTATACCAATAGCGACAAAAAAATAGACAAGTTGTACACTGTGTTCTCAATACCTTTAGAACAACGAACTTGCTTGAGGGCCACGCAATATACTCCATTGCGCTTTCAGGCTAGACGGTGCAAGCTTAACTCTAACCAACCACGTTCTTTCTATAAGTCAAACGATTGCTTTTCGCTATAGAAATCCAAGACAAATTTCAAACACCTTTGGTTGCTGTTTAACACAGTATGCAATTGGTTTAAAGAGAGATCATGGCAATCACTGGATCCTTACCAGAACTATCTTTCTGAACTGGGGCCCGTTTTACTAAACAACTTACGGAAAATGTTTGCGTAAGTCAAAATTGATTAACATGGATAGTATCTTCAATGAAAGCACAATATTGCAATGTGACACATCATTGGAAGCGGCTCGGAGAGACGATTCCAATGATGTGTTACTTTGCAATATTGCTTCGCCCAATATTAAAATAGGATGAATTGTTGTTTTAGACTTACGCAAATCTTAAGCGTAAACTGTTTAGTAAAACGGTACCCTGGTACTTGCAGTCTATATGTCATGATGAATCCGTAACCTATAATACCGCTCTACACACATACGATGTGTACTCGTTCTTTGGACGAGCAGGGTGGCATTGAACCCAACTAGTTTGGATTTTTCAAATGGTTCTTCTACATCTGCATATCACCACTAAGCATGGTCGATATGGTACAAAATGGTTTAAAGAGTAAAAAAATGATTACAGAATGAAGGCCTTACCTCCGACGGTAGATTTACGTCACATTCGCTATCTAGAAGTAACTGAATAAGTTTCGTATGACCGTAGTAACTAGCTAAGTGAATTGGTGCATTGCCTTTCTGAAAAAGAATTAGAGATAAAGTGCGTTGGATAAAAGTCACCATGCATTAGTCAAATATCCAATGTCCATCTTACATGTTTCTTTGACTATTATCTAAAAGCGCTTTGCTAATGTTATGTTAACTGATTTACCAAGTCCCACTGTAGACGCCCAAACTGGATCCCTAAATCTTTAGATTTAGAAAACATTTTCATTTTAAAGTACAAATATCTTAGGCTACATTTACCAAACAATATATGCAATTAATTCATTTATTCAATATAGAAAGCTTTTCGATCCGGCTAGCCATTTCAGAGTCAAATTAGTCCAAAATTAAATGGATACTTTGTATGTCATACAGGAATCTAAATCAGCTTTACATGAATCGCCATATGATTTGCCATACGAGTTTCTCGATGTTCTGCAGGCGAATTGAAATTCGAATACTTCTTGTTTCATGTTAATCATTATTTAATCAAGTTATAGGATAAACATTTCAGCTATAGAAGTTATGACAATGGTGCTACTACTAACAAGGAAGTTTGTATCTATTCAGATAGACACTGTTACCTTTGTTCGTATGGTGAAATCTGCATTCTTCTGTAACAAAGCCTGAGCAATCTCCAGATGACCTTCTTTACAGGCAATGTGGAGTGCTGTTTGTCCGGCCTTGGTATGGAATACAAAAATCGGTAGCAATAAATTGTGATTGTACCATGAAAAAGATATTTACGAAACAATGAAGCGAAGATACTAATATTTGTCTAAATTATGAAATTTCGTATTTAGAGTATGTTAAGCAGATAACATTCCGTTTTGTTGATTGAAGTTGTACATACTGGGTGTTACAATTAAAAGAGATTTAACTATAATTAAAGTAGTACCGTTTAAGATGAGTACTCAACCAATTATCATTATTTCAGGCCCCTAATCAGCCCATATAGTCAGCACTGGCCAATTTAAGTCGGCATCAAATAACACTTTCCGATCATAGTTTTCTGAGTTTCTAGCATATCAAATTACGAAGAATGTCACCCTCCATCGCGATGTATTGATCTTTATAATAGTACCTTTTGAAACAATTTAACAGTTTAAAGAAAATAAAATGTAACACACACCTTGTTTTGGCAGTTTACGTTTACATCTTCCCTGCTTAAACTCTCCTTTACCAATGCCAAATCACCTTTCTTTGTGGACTTTAGAAGTTCTACGTTAGGATTATTGTCACTCTGAAATAAAATAACAAGGTCAATGTCGCTTCTTGGGACCTTAAAGTCACTTCAAGGCGTTCAAGAAGTATCCATGGTTGATACATTATTTACTGATCGTCATGGGTACATTCTGACAATCTCAAGATGATGATCCAACCTGGCACACACTCATGCAGTTTGTGTCTTCAAGAACTTTTATTTAACTTATACTAAAGTGTCAATTCCACAATCGGCACGAGTACTGTTGGTAATTCATGGAAGCAGAATCGAGATTAATTAGCGTAAGCTATGATAACTTGCTTCAAAATTGATCTGAAATCAATATGCTTAAACTAAATTTCCCATTCGAAAAATGGTAATATTACTTCATGATATTTGTTTTGTTTCATACGATGCATGTTGTTGGACAAATTACCTCCCCTTCAACACATCCAGCGATGATCACTTTGGAAATTTCATTCATGGTTGCAGGAACATCCATGATACTGTTGGCGCAATGGACCAACGCATATCTGTAAGGGTAATGAATCTTTCTTTTAGACAACATTGTTACATGTACCATTGTTTGTTTTTCCTTTCTTTCTACCAATCATGACCCATCAAAAATGCCCTTTTTAAATAACGACCAATGTTGTAACGATATGCCACACTTCGAGGGTTCAGTGCAGGAATATAGTAAGTCCTTCACAAATAAAAAGCACCCACTAAATCTTGCTTTGAAAGTTCGATATGTACCTAATATTAACCTAAAAACTCTATCCCAGATCATAATTTGACTAACAAAGTAATCAACTTGTCTGAGTATTACCCATCTGACGCTTTGCATATCTAAAGTTTAAAAAAGCATAGGTTTACGAGATTCAGACTGTGACCTTGATAGACTGCCAGAATGGTGTTATAAGACGCATCAAGTATGCGTGTAACTATATCATTCATTAATAGTTGTCGTACGAGAAGCATTCATAACGGAAGGCCGCCACCTCTTTCCTGCCATATACATGCAAATAATCCCATAGGCTATTAAAATCATTCCAATATATCTCGCCCTATGATATCGTATGTCTGCGTCTTCAATTCAAGCTTTGGATATAAGTGTGGTGCCTTCTGTGGTGCAACATATCGATCGCAAAACGAATCGATACGTGACATACGTACATACGCAAATAGAAAACCCAAGTGTTTTATTGTTTTCAGTCGATAAATGCTTTGGAAATATATCAGCAATTTTTGCTCTCGGTGTACGTCGGTGTACCATAACGAATACAATGTTGTTTATGTTACTGAAAATGCTAATAGACTAAGATTGTTGGTGGAGTACATAAATAAATGACCTTCCCGTAATGGTCTGATCAGACTATTATTTACTTAACGGGAAATACCAAAAACAGGGAGGTTGGGTGGGGTAATATATATAACTGGGCTGAATAGACTGTTGTTTACGTTACTGAAAATGCTAATAAGCTGAGAGGGTGGGTGGGTACATAAATAAATGACCTTTTCGTAATGGTCTGAGCAGATTGTTATTTACTGTACGGAAAATACCAATCGACAGAGAGGGTGGGTGGGGTAAACCATTTAACTGACCTTCCAGTGATGGGCTGGGTTGACTGGTATGTACGTTACGAGAAACACCAACCCATGGATAGGGTGGGTGGGGTAACATATGTAACTGACCTTCCAGTGATGGGTTGATGGATGCACATCTGGCCGTCAGCTATTCCATCATCTCTGTGAAGGACGCTCGTTATGTCCTCCCAGTCCGGCGTCTCATCGGACCCTGTAACATTTACACATAGCGGTCAACTGGGCACTAGGGCCAATACAATGGGTGAGTGTGCTGGTGTTTAGGAATTCCGAAGGAGTGGTAATTAAGAACAAAACAGAATAGAAGTTTTTTTCATGCCTTGAAAACACAATGTAGAATATCAATAATCCGCCGTTTTAAACCTCATTTAAATCTACTTGTTCGTAAATGCCAAATCGTTTTCTGAATTTCTCCGTATAATGGTACCATTGAAAAACGCAGTAAATAATCACTTGTCCGTTAAGGTTTTTGAAATAGATGTTGCAATACGGACAATTAATTTTTGCCACCCCTGCATGTTTTGCATGTTTTGCATGTTTTGTGTTTATCGAAGAGACATACTCACCTAATATGCTAACAAGGACCCGGAGATGTTTCTTATCCACTTTCTGCTCTTTAAGTCCTGGGATGGGGATGGATAACTTTAACGTCGTGTGAAACTTTCTCTTCATCGGCTCTATAGTCACAACTGGCGAGACGGCAGCACCTTTACCCATATATCTATGGATGAGTGACTCGTCGATATGTGATACCTAGAAATGGTCAATTGGACTTTCAATTAAATGTACGAAGACTTCCCAATTGAGTAAGTAACAGTCCTAAACGCGCCTATAGTGAGCCTATTGCGGACTTGAGCTAGCTGGTGGTTCAAGATTGCAAATAAATAAATCGCAATAAATATGATCAATCATTTTTTGAATTACTATGATTAAAAGAATAAAGCACTCCTACTTGTCAATTTGGGTTACGGTTACAAAGCTTTTCAAATTAATATGATCAATCACATTTTTCTTTTTAAAATACTCCAAGGATTTAGATAATAAAGCACATGCATCACTCAGGTCTAATAACTCGACTTTTCTGTTCTATAAATTCCTTCATATGATACTACATGATGTACAATAATCCGATTTGACAGAAACACCATACGCCACGTTCATAGTATTTAGAAAAGAACATGCAAACTCCCTTGGGCTTCGTACAAACTGTTATAAAAAGTGCAGAATATTGCTCCTTACAAGTTAGTTCTTTTTTTTCCAAGTAAGTTTGATTAATCTCATCGGACATGTGCACCATATTATCTGCATTGGTGTAAACATTCTCGGTAATAATTCATTGAACACGGTTTTAGTCGATGCTAGCTTTGGCGAAACTTTTTCTGTTCCAATTAGACAATATTCGATTGATTCAAATATTGCTCCCTTAAACTTAAAAGCAGTAGAGATTGGTCTTTCAGTAGGAACACGTTAATAAATATGCAAATTTAAGGATGCTGACGGTATAGAAGAAAAAGAGCCTTATACGAAAGAATAAAACCCGTTTCGTAAAAAAATGATGACAAAAACCCTCCGAAAACATTCCATTCCACAAAAGAGTCCTCGTCGTCTTTTGTAACATTCATATCACAGTTATTTTCTGTAATAACAGTTGTTCACATATCTTCATCGGTAAAATTGCAGCCAACGGTCGTGCTAATAATAGCAGTTGTAGTCAATGATAATAATCAAACCATCTTGAAATTGAGTTGGCTCTTAATACAGCGTGTCTAATGGCACTGTCCATTTTGTCTCATACAAAACATGCAATCAAATGAGGTTTGTGCATTTCGTTAGAAAAACCGACCTTTTTTCAACTTTTAGTTAGTTAAAGGTACACTATCTTAACACAAGAAGCATTATAGTTCTACTAACTGATGTGCCGATTTCTTCCAACCACAGTATCAATAGCGCATAATCGCACGCTATGTATTACCAATCAGAAGAAAATACCAGGTTCTGCGAAAGGTCACGCACTCCAGAAGACAACAAGTTCTACTGGTTCCGTAGAGTTCTGGGGATACTTAGTAAAGTCAAGGTTATTTCTGATACAAGTCCCTTTTTCGGGGTTCTCTTCGTCAGTGCCATACCAACACTGTTTCAGTTTTGTAACGACTTTCCTGGATCCTAGAGTACTAGGATAGGGGTCTGAAACAAATTGCCGAAGGTCACTCCCACGAACCGAGGTATCCGAGGGGTTTGATCCCAGGACAGCGTCCAGTGCCTTAACCTCTGAGCCACGTATACACATTAGTAAACAATGAAAGTATCTTGGCAGCCCCAAAGTATAACCGTTGGAAAACAAAAGGTACCTACCTGAACCGACACCCGACAAAAACTTCTGTCGCCGATTTGTAACGCCCCTTCTGGTAAAGTGCATGTCACGTGCTGGTTGTTTGATGACGTCAGGAGACCTCCCTGACTGGAGAGGAAGCGAACGGCCTGGATGTCCACCTCTTCGTACTCAATCATGTTCGTACAATTCACAGTCTACAGCATAGCAAGATGGAAAACCCCTGGTATTGCCATAGCTAACAGAACACACTGATGGATTGCTACAGGTTATACCAAATGTTTACAATGGTATATTGTCACAGTCAACAGCTTGTTCAAAGGTCACATTGTTA
Source organism: Cerastoderma edule (assembly GCA_947846245.1). Lineage (NCBI taxonomy): Eukaryota > Metazoa > Mollusca > Bivalvia > Cardiida > Cardiidae > Cerastoderma > Cerastoderma edule. The sequence continues at coordinate 15,047,135 of OX401406.1, read as the reverse complement.
AACTGGTTTTGTCTATAGCAAAGCCAACCGGTCACTTGGGTATTATCAAATGGACTTAGCACAATTCACTTGTAGTTTGTTCGCTGGTAAAGTCCTAAATATAGCTTACTGTCATCACTGACATAAGGGGTTTTCTCAATGTAGTATGTTATTCGTAACACGATATAATGACAAAGTCATTCGTTTTAAAGTTTGGCCATATCAAAAAAATGGTACATGTCCAGTATTTTGTCCACAGCAAAGCACGTTGGTTAACTGTCATTACTTCAGCCTTTATATCCTAAATTTCTTCCTTGCACTGAAAGGTTTGTATGATTTCAAGTCCAATGTCATATATAGATACCACATATACAACTCCTATCAATTCAAGTATAATACAATTTCACATGATTTAACGTTATGTGCATTTTTTGCCTTGAAAATAAATCAATGGTTCATCGTTAGACCGGGACAGGGACTACACTTTTGTAAAGATAATGTATTTAACCCGTACCACTGGTTTTGATGACCCAGCACATCGCGGATTTGTCACACTTATATGTTAGTTCTGCTCAATTTCTCCCAACAGTGATGTAAGCTAGAAAGTTCTGCTACAGCGGAAGTTACCCTCTTGTAATTCTCATCTATCAAACCCACGGTCGTTTCGCAGTCAGTAATTGTTCTGCAATGTAAATAGTACAAATTACGTTAATCAAACATTACCCAATATCCACTATTTGATCGCATAATATAGGTAAAAACTTGGAAAACAGATCGACAGAAAGAAATGCTCAAATAAGTATGTAACCTTATATCGCAAACCTTTCTTTTCCTTACAATTCTGGAAAGTTTTCATAATTCAAAATCATTTGCCATATCTCTCTTTGACTTTTTTTCAGAAGTTTTTATACGGTACTGTCAGATTTATCCAGTAGTGTTCTTACCACATCAAATATGTTTATAAGACTTTGTGAAACCTTATTCTTCGAATCGAATTTTCATTACAATTTTTATCAAAAGTCTGGTTTATCTTTCTTACAACACTGAATTGACGTGTTATCTATACTTATTTTGCATGATAATGGATCTAAAAATAACTGTGCTGGATACATTCGCTAAGTTAATCAAAAAAGACACAAAGTCGGTCAGACTGTTGCAATAGTTCATCCATAACTTGACAAACTCCTTACAGTGATCTCCCCTTTATGCGACAATCTTCACATGACCGTTTCCTTAAAAACGAACATGGTGTTTCGGCCACCCCAAAGAAAATCATCCATTTGTGCTTTATTGTAAGGAAGATGAATGAAATTTAAATTAAAGGTCAGAAATCAACACAAGGATATATGATTTCTTAATAACTACTATATATCAAAAAAGAAATTTGAAAACCCTTTCAAACGTTATCCAAATCTAAATCCAAATATTGCGGCAGTGCTAGATGCAACGTAACAAGGTGGTATCACTGTGAGGAGTTTGATAGTGCGATAGACGGGAGATCCAGCAGTCCGTATTGTCTATTTTTGTGACTCGTGGTAAATTGCCCAGCCAGGAGCACTGAATCCAATTCATGCTAAAACACAGATCATAAAGAGAACATAGGTCTATAGTTATTCTTGGGCCAGTACCATGTAATATAATAACAAGAGTTATGACTCTCGAATGAAAAACCCGACTACCACCTGTACAAAGTCAACTGCTACTCCAACAATCAATGAAATATTTACAAAATTATTTCAGATGTCGAAAGAACAGTTTTCCCTTTCAAATAAACATCTCCCACGACAGTTTTTTGGTTATTGCGATGACAACAAGGGTTCTCTTTCCAAAGTTGTCTCGATTTCTGTGCCCAATGACAGGGGTGCATCTACCTAATGTATTTCCTATACAGCTATTACCAGACGCTATGCGTTCCAAAATTCGCTATGGAATGATAAAACAATTCGATTACAACACAAACCTCTAGTTCAATTTGAATTGTACAAAAACGAGCCTGCTTCCATTAAACATGGTCATTTATTTATACTGGTTTCAACACACATGCTGTACGTGGCGCAATAAACAGTTGTGATAGCAGAAAAAAAAAGATCGAACTACGTATTATCTGCTCCTTTCACCGTCGTGTACGCTCAATTTCAATTAGGAACCATTAATATTTCAATTACTTTTTACCGTCTTCTGCTCTATCTATCGATTCGGACCGACCATATGATAGTTCAGCCATATTGTTTTGCATTTGTTCAACATGAGCTACACGCCATACTTACAATAACAGCTTTACATTTATTTAAAGATGATGTGAAAAGGCAATAGGATTGGCCACAAGTTTTAACACCATTAACGATTGGCTCTTTCTTTAACATATTTTGTAACGCAATACATCTCTCTACTTTTTAGATTTGAAATCTAGCCGATAAACGATGCTATGAATGAAGTATAAGCGATAATTTCACGTGATATGCTTTAATAACTGAAGACATTGTCATTTAATGTAATGTCTTTTCCACCGTACCATTTCTGAAAAGCTCCAACCATATTTACTTCTTAAAACAGTATCATGTATAGGCATGAGAAAATAAACCAGCCAAATAATCATTTCTTGACGCAGCACATTATTTGAAGACAATCAATGTTACAATGGATGATTACATTTAATAGTATCAGATCATTTCGATAAACCATACCATTCATTCATCTCTAGGCTCTACCGCCAATAACGAACGCTGCTTTTATATGCCTTTATGATATCAAGATCCGATCCGAAGCATGTGTTATCCATTCACTTTCGTTTCTACGCATCGTAGGGATAATGCATTTTTATTTCGCAAAGCAGTTGATTCCACAGAACATACGTGATACCCGCTGCGCTTCTAGTTGATAACTCATACATAATTAAGGGGAGGTAATAAAGGTGTCACCACGTGTCGGGAAGCGGAAACGTTCCCGTCCATAATTAAAATGGCATTCACATCGCCTTGGAAATATAAAAGTTGTCATTGCTTCCCTAACCTGTCGATTCAATCGTTTTGTCGTACGCATCTTACAAGCTTACAAGCCTAAAAGCCATACTGATAAATCAATATATGACATCGTTTTCAAGACGTATCTCTAACTTAGATTTGTGTTTTGGGATTAATAAACGTTGAAAATGTATTTGGAAATTAACAATCGTTGTCACTAAACCGAAGGCCAGTTTCAATTTCTTTACTTGTTAATTGCTGAAATCTCGTGCTTTCTATAATTCATATGAAGTGAGCCTTCGAGCCTATCAGTGCTTAGGGAAAGTTGGTTTATGAGTAGATACAGGAATTTCTTCTTTGGTGCAACTTACTGTCGTCACGTGACAAGAGCAGTTAAAGGTCACCAAAGACCGACGTGACGATGGTATCCCAGTCTACGAGATAGTGCGTCAAACAATGAATTTAAGTTACTGCATGGATTTCTGTTTTATCCTAAGCGATTTCAAACGTCGTCTGCAGCTGTACACACAACAAGAGTCTCTTGTAATCAAGGTATCGGTTAATTGGCTTTAAATTACTCCATTTTGTGTGCAGCGCTCGATAGCATCGAATTAATCAGTCACCTTACGATTATCTTTTGGTCGTCTGACGGAATAAGTTTGAAAAATGAAATGGTTTTCGAATTCTGATTTGTGTTTGTGGAGTTTAACGCCATTGCAACATTTTTAAGCTATGAAACGGCTTTCCTGGATCAACCAGTATTATGTTAGGGCTTTGAAGTGACTTGCCAAAGACCACTCCAACGGAACAAGAGGTATATGTGGGACTCGAACCCACGACTCATGAGTTCTAAAGGCACCAACTTAGCAGCTAGGCCACGCAGAAACCCTTTCGATTTGAATTTTAAAGACTTTCCACAACAATGATTGAAATGGATATTTAATAAAATGTTAATACCATTATTTCAAAGGAAAGCTCATGTAGCAGATGCATCAACTCCATCGATCATTTTGTGAAGGTTCATATGATCGGATTACAGATTGTTGCCAACCAATTAAAGCCAAGACAATGTGACGCCGTTTGGATGTTTAAATGCAGCCATCAAGATAATCAACACGTTCAGTAATACAGATAATTAAAGCACTGCAAATCACGAACACCTTGCACCAACAGGCCATTTGCCAATAGAATCTTACCAGTGTTCATGCCTATATGGACGATTGGCTTCCAAGATGTAAAAACCCCAGTCTGAAGCAAGCTGAGGCTGGGACATCTTGAAACCTAACCGACAAAAAATATTTATACTGCCTTGTTAAATTTGTGTTTCATATCAAATCACCTTTGTTTTCTGTAACAGGAACTGAGTGAAGTAAAGGAAATTGAAAAATTCTGAAAGACCTCGAAAATTACCTCCTGGACTTCGATCAAAATAATCCAGTTTATTTTTTATTTCCGGGCATTTATGAGCAACACTCACCGCCTGTATTAGATACATTATTGGCGTCTGCGGATGTCTTTGATTTTGAATGTATACCCCACCCTTCTGATGTCCATTAATATTTCGTTTCTGGTAACTTAAATAACACATACAGTGTATTCATTTCATATATCTTTATCTTATCATGTTTACTTTTAGGCAAGATTCATTAACAAACGACTGACTTGCTCGTAAGCACAAATTAATCGACTTGTCACAACAGATTCTGAAGTAATCAAATGGCTCGAACTTCCGATTGCCGAGCTCTTCTTTACTTCGAAATAAATACAGGGTACAGGAATATTTGATTTAAATCTACGTCTTTATATTCCAGATATAGATGTTTTATTATTGTTTGGTAACTTATACAAAAGTATCTTGTTATATACACATACAATTGTTAAATTTTATTACATCACATGAAAATATTGTTATATTACATGATGTATATACAGTCAAACTTGTGTTAAGAGGCCAGCCTATGGGACAGAGTAAAATGGCTGTTTAAGACAGGTTGACTGCTTAACACAAGTTGATTTACACTATAAATCTAACAATGGGACTTTCTGTAGTGGCTGTTTAAGGCAAGTTGGCTGCTTAAAAGGGTGGCTGCTTAATACAAGTTAGACTGTATACGTCGAACATTAGCATGAGATTCCTACCACATCAATATATTGAGGTTCTAGTGTATACAGTGAAGCCTCGTTTATCCGGACCCCGATTATCCGGATGTCTCGCAATCCGAACAAAATTGTAAGGGAACGGAATTATTGGACCAGTTTATTGCAGACGACTTTTGAAAATATTGTGGGTAAAGGAGAAATTGCTCGTGACGAGCAATTTCTCCTTTTCCCACAATGTTTTCTGCCATATCAGAAGATTATTTTTGAATTTCATCACGTTTTGAAATGTCGTCTGCAAACTCTTTCAATTTGGGACGGTCGACAATTTGGCGTTTGCCAAAGAGTTATAAGTATACACGTGCATACAGACTGTTTATGTCTTAATGTGTATAAGAACATGCTCTGCTTCATTAGTTCGGATGATTCAGTCATCCGGACATTTTGTTGGGAACGGACGTGGTTGGATTAACGAGACATCACTGTACATGTATGAGTGATATATATTAATTGGACCACTCTGTCTGGAATAATCTAGTTTCTATTGACATTAATAAGAGGTTCGGTTGCTCTTGGCAAATCTATTAATCAAACATATTCCGCTGGTCTTGATACAGTTTGGTACGTCATGGAAAACAGACACGAGCATCCTAATGGAACTTAATGAGAGAAGAATTGTTACACTGATAGGCAACTTTTACTTACGATTTCACACTAGAATTGTAACATAGATATATAACTTTTACTTACGATTTCACACTAGAATTGTTACACAGATATGCAACTTTTACTTACGATTTCACACTAGAATTGTAACATAGATATATAACTTTTACTTACGATTTCACACTAGAATTGTTACACAGATATGCAACTTTTACTTACAATTTCACACTAGAATTGTAACATAGATATATAACTTTTACTTACGATTTCACACTAGAATTGTTACACAGATATGCAACTTTTACTTACGATTTCACACTAGAATTGTAACATAGATACATGTATATAACTTCTACTTACGATTTCACACTAGAATTGTTACACAGATCAGAGACATAGATAACATATCTATGTCTCTGCACAGATATGCAACTTTTACTTACGATTTCACACTAGAATTGTTACACAGATATATAACTTTTACTTACGATTTCACACTAAGATTGTAACATAGATATATAACTTTTACTTACGATTTCACACTAGAATTGTTACACAGATATGCAACTTTTACTTACGATTTCACACTAGAATTGTTACACAGATGTATAACTTTTACTTACGATTTCACACTAGAATTGTAACATAGATAAAAAAAACTTTTACTTACGATTTCACACTAGAATTGTTACACAGATATGCAACTTTTACTTACGATTTCACACTAGAATTGTAACATAGATTTATAACTTTTACTTACGATTTCACACTAGAATTGTTACACAGATATGCAACTTTTACTTACGATTTAAATGTACATGTATACAATTTGGTACGTTCCTGGAAATAGACGCAATCTGAGTATTCTTATGGAACTTAATGAGACTAGAACTGTAACACAGATGTACAACTTTTACCTACTACCAAACGAAAACGACATTTAACCAGTTTGTTGCAGAAAACTTTGGAAAATACTGTGGGAAAACGAGAAATTGCTCGTAACGAGCAAGTTCTCATTTTCCCACAATGTTTTTTACTCTATCAGAAGATTACTTTCCAATATATCACATTTTGAAATGTCGTCTGCAAACTCTTTGAATTAGGGATAGTCCAAAATTCGGTGATTGGTAAAGGGTTGACCCACGATTCCTTTCAGAAAGTTCGGTGCGTCATTGAAATATACATGTACACGATTTGAGCCACTTAAAGGTACAAGATGAAACTAGAATTGGAACACTGATATACATCTTTTACTCGCGATTCAATTCCGAAAGTTCGGTACGTCATTGAAATAGATGCGATTTGATTTTTGTAATGAAACTTGATAAAGTAGAATTGTGACATATTCAACTTATAAAATTGTAACTACAAAATAAAATAAAACACCTTTACTCATTATTACAAGAGGACGAGGATAAGAAGGGGGAGATGAGAACAAGAAGAAGAAGATGCGGTGGGAGAGAATGGGCAGGAGGAGAAGACGGTGAAGAAGATGGAAATGAAGAGGCAGAAGAAGAAGAGGAAAAAGAAAAAGAAGAAGGAAAAAGAAGGAGAGTGTGGAAGGGGAGGATTGAGGAGTAGGATATGGGGGAGCAGGAGAAGAAGGAAATCTTTTCCCCAGAAAAGATAATGGATCTGTTCCCCAAATCTGTTGACATATCGGTTCTCGAGGAAATGTATGCCAATTGACGTCAGTCCTCAAGATGGTATTTATCAGGAGTAAATAAACGCATCTCCCTTGCGGAGATTCTTGCGAAAAAAGTAAATAAAAGGACCAAAGCTTTTCTAGAACAACATTAATAGTCGAGATTTTGTAGTGGTGTTTTCGAATGTCTTCAGGTCTAAGAATGTCTTAACACTTTTCATTTGCTCAGTTTAGAAAACATGGTCTTATGTTCGAGACCAGCTGGCTCGATCACTATTCTCAAGTACAAAAGAAATAGCAAAGTTTTATGTGTTCAAGATATAAGGGGTAAATTCGAATGAATCAAATATGACTGATTACTTCGTCATTTCTTTTTCACTTTGTTTCTTTCTTGTTTTATTCTTTTTCTTCCCTTAAGTTTTTAATTCTTAACATATTTGTTCTCATGTTAAATGAATTCAGATCATTTAGCTTCTCACCATTGATAAATTATATTCACGCGCATGATTTCTTGGCGTAACGGCGTAAAATTATAACCAAACCAAACCCTGTCAATGGTTCTTTAGAATTCAAAGTGCATCATGATAATTTTACCAGCTGCAAAAATGTTAGGAAACCACAGTCATTAATAAATAAGTCATTCATAAGCTTTTCCTTTTACACTGCGGTTTCTACCAAAACACACCAGGAAAGTATGGCACATTTTTCGCCAGCGCTGCTTTTAATTCGGACCTCACAAAGGCATCTGGGTTGTGCTGTTTTAACGAAATACTGGTTAATTCTCGAACTTTTACTTACAAGGTTTAAACAAACGTCTCGTTATCTCAGTTCATTATTGCAGCTGACTGATAATGACCTCTATATTGCGACTAACGAGATTTTGCGAGATTGTTATTTTCTCAGTGAGACATTCGTTAACATGTTGCGATCGATGTTACTTTTCTCAATGTAAATAGAATACTACAATTTCTATGTAAGTACTACACTCATTGTGTTGCCATGTAATGGATGCTGGATAGTCACAAATCAATCATGTTATTTCCTTATTATTATTAATCAAAGCGTGATGATAAAACTCATTTAAACTCAAATAAAACATCCACCACAAAAAATACGTATTGGAGAGTCATTATACTTTGCCTTGTTTCTCTGAAGGGACATCCCGATACGCCCTAGAAATGACTCGGTAATTAATAATTCAAAATCCACGGTTCTATGACATTCGTTTCGTTATCTACTAACAATAAGCGAGGCTCCCATGTACATGTACAAAATAACTTTCGGATATCGAACCATGCACCCTATAGTCTATCTCACGCAATACGTCAGTGTTGATTATCATCACAAGTTAACGATTTGTGTGTCTATGACGATTCCGTAATACCAGTGTGACATTGTTAAGAAACACATATGGGAGAAATATACGGTGAAATGAATAAAAGTACCATTTACAAAGCTGTATTGATAAGAAATGAAAATTGGACGTACGGAAACATTTACAGACACAAATAATCATACGGTTGTTTATATCCCTAACTACATCCTTGTACGTTGTTTATTTAACGTTTTGATTTACGAAATGAACTGCCAGATGTCATGTGACCATCTGCTTAGAAACGAGAATTACGTTTAAAGATGGCGGCAACACAATGATATGGCGGCTTCTTTATTACTTCAGAGGTGTTTTTATCGGATACATCCGATAAGTGCAGAATGGTAACAGCATAATATTTCATTCAAAATGCGCATATCAATGCGAAAATGTCATTTGCTTTTAATAAAAATGCATGTTGTTATGCACACTGTCGTATTAACGCGATGTTTCTTCAGACACCATTGTAAAGAAAGACCACGAACATTTTGTTTCAAACAAAGTTTCGACATTAGAAATAATGACAAATAGTAACCAACATTTATTAACAGGTCTATGCGTAACGAAGTGCATATTCCTTTGTGAAATAAAAAAAAATGTATTGTTTGGTATGAATCGATTTATAATATTTTACAGTGATGTGATGTGTTTATGCTTTTCACTAATTGATAATCGTTCTCATCAATTCGAATACATTAGGTCTCTATTGCAATTTAAACCCCTCTGCAGAGTAAGGTCGATAATGATTGTGCAGAAATACATCTCGTTAATCTAATGCATATGGAGTTGGTTAAAACACTTTTGGAAAGAAGCAAAACCTTTTTCCCGACTATTATATTGCTATGTTTACAAAGATAATTACAGTAGAATCTCTATACAATGAAATTCAAGGAACCTGATGAAAAAGTTAGACATAGAGAGATAAAGAATAAATGATTCGGTAACCCGTATTTACTTCGGTGTATAGAAGATTTCGACAATCAGATACGAGGTACAGTGTACACTCAGAGAGGTACACTGCACATTGTATGAATACAAAACGGTTGTGATTGAATCTCGATATAAAGGGATGATCGTAACTGAATGACAAGAAGCGTTGAAGGGAATAACAATTCTTATTTAGGAAATATTGACAATGGAACTAAACCAAGGCTTCAGAAATAAGACCACCCTAGGCGGAAGCCGCTGTGAGAATGTCCTCTCCAATATTTGATTAACCCTTATAGTGCTGCAACCGATTTCATGCTTAAGCAAGCAGGTTATATCACAGGCCAGCCGCCAAGTAAATTGGCGGCTGGCCTGTGATCTAACTTGTTTGCTACTCTGAGTATCTTTCCCTGTCAAAATTAAGCAGATTATACTTGTCTACGGAAAGCAGACAACACAAAAATCTATTTTTGGAAAATTATCCAGCATTCAAATGGTTAACCCTTTCCCGAACAATAACGACATTTAACCACTTTGTTGCAGACGACTTTAGAAAACATTGTTGGAAAAGGAGAAATTGCTCGCAATGAGCAATTTTTCCTTTTCCAACAATGTTTCCTGCCCAATCAGAAGATTATTTGCCAATTTCATCACATTTTGAAAAGTCGCCTGCAAACTCTTTCAATTTGGGACAGTCGAAAATTTGGCGTTTGGTTAAGGGTTAAGTCGACAGCGGAATGCGGAACTTCCCGGAATATATACAAATGTCGTCCGGCGAAATATCTGTCAGGCGGTGCGTGCTGTCAGTTTCCTTACTTGACCTTTCCTAATACGAACTGGACAGGACAGAACGGTGTCAATAGTAGAAGTGTATGGTAGAAACGCACCATCCGATAACAAACATGTATATTCGGAAACACGATCAGAATAATCTTATTGACTTATAAAAGACAGTATATCGTCGTTTTGTATATTATGTGTACAAAATACTTGTAATGGAATATCAACGTGATAAATCTATCTCTATCTTCTTTCACTCTTCACTCTATTTCTCCCCTTTTCCTCACAAAGAAAGTCCATATATACATATATATACATATATATTTACACAGTAGCTGACAAATGCTAACAAAGCCATCTCATATTTATTCAACATCATCTGGTCTTCTTGTAGGTGATACGTGTATATATTGCAAAACGCTGATTTAATTAGTCAAGTAGTAGAATAATGTGGAAAAAGGTGTGAAATAAATTTATGTTTTTGTAAAAGATCTTAACAAAATATAAAGTAACGGACAGTCCTTAACATGATAACTGTTATATCATTCAAGATCGGTCTTTTTTTATAAATCCCATAAGCTCTGAAATTACCATATTGTTGGTCCTTATTTGAACAGTCTCTACGAGGCAGTTTATTTTGTTGAAGTGCAAACTGGCATTCCATTTAATTGGGCTAGATGCTTGCAAATGCCTAATGCTTTCATGTGCTTTTCGGGCATAAGATGTGTTGAACAGAAGGGGGTCAAGTGCACAGCATTATAGATTTGGAAACAATCGCACGATCAAAAGTTGCCTAGCACTAGAAGATCACATAACATCGGCGTTTCTCCTCGTTTTTTGTATTTGATCTGACAATCCAGTCAAAATGATATTTCCATTTTCCATCACATACATTGTAGGTTGCCATTGAAGATTGAAGAGGTTATCACATGTACTTCCATAATCGTTTGATTTTTGTACTACCCGTTACGGGCTTAAACCCTGTTCTTTTTACAAGACACATGTCTTTCTAATCATTGTGTTCTTGTTTTCTTTCAAAAATAGTCTTGTTTTCGGCTATATAAACGCTTATGAATATAGAACGAAAACGAAACAAAATGTATGATCAGCGGTTGTTTTACGTTTATTTCTGTATTAGCCAACGGGACATCGGTTTAATGTCTCATCCGAAAGACTGGATACAAATAGATTGATAAACAAACAGGCAACACAAAACACAAGCACGGGAGAGCATAAAAAACGCAATACCATTAAAAGCTGTGGAAGTCTTGCCGATAATTGTCTGTGCCGGTTCAATTATTCATCACATTTCGCAAGCATATCAATGTTCCGAAACGCGATATACAAAATGAAATATTAATGGACATCTGACGGACCGAGACTCCATGATACACGTGTTATCTTATTACGCGCCAATACAAGATGAGGACGTGTTTGACATTAATACAAGATCAGGACGTGTTTGACATTGTTGTTTTATTTAACAAGTATAATTGTGTTACGTACAATTACAAACCGATGAAGAGTTCGACATAAATCAAAGATATGCAAGGACTTTTGTGCCTTATAGAATATGTTTATACTATTTTAAGCACGAATACAAAAAACAATACGTGTTTGAATAAGTCCGAGATACCCCCAAAGATAACTATGCTTTAAATGACACATACTTTCTTGGAACCCTTGCTTGTAAATCGAAGGCGTATTTGATATTTTCCAGGGTAGCACACGGCTTTTGTGTTTTCAAAACACGTATAGCCTTGGAACTCTTGATTGCAAACCGATGACGTATTTGATATATTTCCAGGATATCCTAGTGCTTTTACTGTTTTAATAACACGTATAATCTTTGAACCATCGCTTGAGAACTGGTGGCGTATTTGATATATATGTAGGATATCTCAGGGCTTTCATGCTTTAATAAAACGTATAATCTTCGAGCCCTTGCTTACAAACCGATAGTATATTTGATATATTTCTAGGATAATCCAGGACTTTCATGCTTTAATAGTACTTATAATCTTGGAGCCCTCATTTGTAAATCAATGGTATACTTGATATATTTCTAAGATATTCTAGGGCTTTTGCGCTTTAATAACACTTAAAATCCTAAAACCCTTACTTGCAAACTGATGGCGTATTTAACATATTCCCAGGATATCTTAGACAGGGCTTTAGTACTTTAATAACACGTGCATTCTTCGAACCATAGCTTGCAAACCAAAGTCGTATTTGATATATTGCCACAATATCAAAAGGCTTTCGTGCTTTAACCATCTTCACACAGATGGCATATTTTATATATTTCCGTGAAAGCCAAATACTTTCGTGCTATTTTTCTTCACGTGTAATCCCCATTCCTCATTTAAAAACAGGTGGTGTATTTGATATGATTACAAGACATTCCAGGGCAGTAATGTGTGTGGCTTGATATGTACTGTTTAACAAAAGTCGCATCTTACTATTATCAGTTCAGCACTCAATACACAGTACATAGCATTAATTAAAAAAAATAAATAAACTTTGGCAAAAGGGATATTTTGTAAACGGTCAAATTCCATGACACTGTAGAAACTTGTACGTATTCAGCTTTAGGAAAAAATGAATTAATGCGAATTGATTTCACTTGGACGCAGCGATAAAAGAAATGTTAACACGGACAAAACTGTCTCTGCAATTCAATTAGGAAGGCATGATTCATCACAGCGAGTCACACCATCGTCGCATTACTCATTATAACAGCAATCGATGTGGTATCTTGTAAGGGGCGAAAATAATGTGTAAAAGACAAGCTAAATGGGTTCATGCGGACATACATCTCTTTGTTTTATGTCAGAAAACAATCGACGCGGTAACTTTCAAATGGCGAAAATAATGTGTAAACGACCAGCCAAATGGGTTCATGCGGACATACATCTCTATGTTTTATGTCTGAAAACAATTGATGTGGTATCTTGTAAGGGGCGAAAATAATGTGTAAACGACCAGCCAAATAGGTTCATGTGGACATACATCTCTATGTTTTATGTCTGAAAACAATCGGTGTGGTATCTTGTAAGGGGCGAAAATAATGTGTAAACGACCAGCCAAATGGGTTCATGCGGACATACATCTCTATGTTTTATGTCTGAAAACAATCGATGTGGTATCTTGTAAGGGGCGAAAATAATGTGTAAAAGACAAGCTAAATGGGTTCATGCGGACATACATCTCTATGTTTTATGTCAGAAAACAATCGATGCGGTATCCTGCAAAGGGCAAAAATAATGTGTAAACGACCAGCCAAATAGGTTTATGCGAACATACATCTCTATGTTTTATGTCTGAAAACAATCGATGTGGTATCTTGTAAGGGGCGAAAATAATGTGTAAACGACCAGCCAAATAGGTTCATGCGGACATACATCTATATGTTTTATGTCTGAAAACAATTGATGAAGTATCTTGCAAAGGGCGGAAACAATGTGTAAACGACCAGCCAAATGGGTTCATGCTGACATACATCTCTATGTTTTATGTCTGAAAACAATCGATGTGGCATCTTGTAAGGAGCGAAAATAATGTGTAAACGACCAGCCAAATAGGTTCATGCGGACACACGATCGATGTTGTTTCATGCAAAGGTTTAAAGTAATATGTAAACGAAAAGCAAATCGGCTTATTACCAACATACGTCTCTATAATCTATGTCTGACAACAACTGATGTTGTTTCTTTAAAAGTATGAAAGTAATGTGTAAAAGAAAAGCGAAATAGGTTATTACCAACATACATCTCTACAATTTATGTCTTGCAACAATAATGTTGTATCTTGTAAAGGGTGAAAGTAATGTGTAAAAGAAAAACAAACTTGGTTCATACCGACATATGTCTCTATGTTTTGTGTCTGGCAGCAATCGATGTCGTGTCTTGCAAAGGGCGAAATTAATGTGTAAACGACCAGCCAAATGGGTTCGTGCTTACATAGAGAGTCTCAAACATAAAAAGATACATAAAATAACCTATATAATTGCGGACGATCGCTGTATTTTCATTGCGTTATGTAAACATCAAAATGAAAAAGGGTCTCCTAATTACCTAATGAAAGCTATACATTCCTATGTTTTATGTCTGACATTATATCCAAAATTACCCAAGCGTTTTAACACACAATTTACAGACGGGTGGCTATTAAATGTCAATGACATTTTAGAAAGTCTCAGTTTGGTTAATGGATTCTGGGAAGTATTCATTATGGTTGTTTGGTTATACTATGACTGGACATCTCTGTTATATGTAATGAAAGAGTAGTATTGGTCAAAGTTCAGTAAGAATGAATATAAGCAGACATATACTTGTATATAAAGCTATCACACTTCAACAACACATGAGAAATTGTCGTAAAGGGCTATTACCAAGAAACACATATAGTGAACGATTATGTGAAAGTGCCAAGGGTTATTACCAGCAAAAACTAATGTATCAATGACTAACTCCTCTGTGTATAATTCAATTAACAGTAAATCGATTTCGATCGTTGAGCGTGGGCAAAACTATATGAACACTGCACAAATGCTTCTTACATTGTTAAACAATCGCCATGCGCATGCGTCTATCACACCCTAACGCAATCATGTGTCTTACGACTGTAAAGTTTTCAATAATTTCCCTTTGTGGCTACATAAATGGCTTGTGCAAATACACGTGAACTTATCGATGTGAAGGGCATTGAAAACAGTGTACATGATTAATGAAACGATTGAGTTGAGCTAGTTCGAATGATCTTGGCGTTCAATCTACAACACAGTTACAGCTTGTATCATCCGAGTTAGCACGCTGTCTTTAAGCCCTGATCATAGTCAGCGCTTCGTGTACATGCCGACACACGTCCGCAATAGTATTAGGTCATAAACTTCATATGTGTAACCATCAGCTATCTGTGAAATGTTGATATGTCAAAGAAAGCATACCAATTCAACTAGACCATAAAATCGTACGTTATTTTCTATGAATGCTTAAATATGTCTTTCTTATGAAGGAGCTAGAAATCCAAATATTTGAATTGAATATATTCTATTACTCTAAAAAAGAACCAATATCTTATTTATCCAAACATTCGCAGAAACGGATATAATCATCGTTTTCCCCTCAAGACCAATAAGATCTGTTTGAGGCCAAATCACTCTGTAAAATTGCGACAGTGATAATTCGACCTCGTCAGTGGTAAAACTCCCACGTGTATCCCATAAATAAGATCGTACGGAAACAGCATTAGGTCTGTGAAATAACGACTGTGTCCGAAGTGTATGCGATATTGCTGGTCTAACAGCGAGCCTAATTCAAAGATATGAAGAAGTCATAGTCGAAACTTTACAATTAATTTCGTCAGATTCAATAGAGCGTGCATGATAACATTTATCGTTATCTTTTGTTTTCATTGATAAGTAAGAAAATAAATTTAAATACGAAATAAAAGTGATCACAAATTTTACTCATCAGAGGTTTATTATTCAATCGTAAACAACACGTGTCTAACAAGCAGCTCTAGTATTGGCAACTTATTTTTTCTTGTCGTTTCTATCTTGTATATCAAGGAGACATGTCAATCAATGTGGTATGCTTTGATATGCTTAATCAATATACTGAATTCCCTAATGATGATATTTTTACTCCGATCCTCGACCAAGCTTATGTGACATGGTTCAATTAAGTTAAGCTTAACACTGAAAACGTTTGTCCATGTTGGAAAAAAAATGCTCCTGAAGAATACAAAGCAATGTATGCAAGGCAATTTTAGGATCAAGTACAAAGCAATTTTTAGGATCAAGAACAAGGCAATTTTAGGATCAAGTACAAGGCCATTCTAGGATCAAGAACAAGGCCATCCATTTTAGGATCAAGGACAAGGCCATTTTAGGATCAAGTACAAGGCCATTTTAGGATCAAGTACGAGGCCATTTTATAATCAAGTACGAGGCCATTCTAGGATCAAGAACAAGACCATTGTATGACCAAGAACAAGACTATTTTAGGATGAAGTACAAGGCCATTTTAGGATGAAGTACAAGGCCATTTTAGGATCAAGAACAAGACTATTTTAAGATGAAGTACAAGGCCATTTTAGGATGAAGTACAAGGCCATTTTAGGATGAAGTACAAGGCCATTTTAGGATCAAGAACAAGACTATTTTAAGATGAAGTACAAGGCCATTTTAGGATGAAGTACCAGGCCATTTTAGGATGAAGTACAAGGCCATTTTAGGATCAAGTACAAGGCCATTTTAGGATCAAGTACGAGGCCATTTTATAATCAAGTACGAGGCCATTCTAGGATCAAGAACAAGACCATTTTATGACCAAGAACAAGACTATTTTAGGATGAAGTACAAGGCCATTTTAGGATGAAGTACAAGGCCATTTTAGGATCAAGAACAAGACTATTTTAGGATGAAGTACAAGACTATTTTAGGATGAAGTACAAGGGCATTTTAGGATCAAGTACAAGGCCATTTTAGGATCAAGTACAAGGCCATTTTAGGATCAAGTACGAGGCCATTTTATAATCAAGTACGAGGCCATTCTAGGATCAAGAACAAGACCATTTTATGACCAAGAACAAGACTATTTTAGGATGAAGTACAAGGCCATTTTAGGATGAAGTACAAGGCCATTTTAGGATCAAGAACAAGACTATTTTAAGATGAAGTACAAGGCCATTTTAGGATGAAGTACAAGACTATTTTAGGATGAAGTACAAGGGCATTTTAGGATGAAGTACAAGGCCATTTTAGGATCAAGTACAATACTATGAAGGTGCAAGGATAACACGCACTTACGAATGCGTTATAAATTGCATACCGGTGTTAAACTTGGAGGAAAAGGTAATATCTGTACTACGAACTTCTTCGTGTCGAACTCGTCTGAACGTCGAAGTACATACAGGTTCCCGAATCATTTGTTATTTAACTCTATGTCTTCTTATTCTAGACATCTATACGTCGAACTTCCTCTATGTCGAACATTTTCATCAGGTCCCTTGATCTTCGAGATATAGAGGTTGTACCTTCTTGGACCAATCTCTGTAAATGTCTTAACGTTCCGTTATGACAATCCTTTCAGAGTCTTGGCGTGTTAATATGTCTCATAAATCTATCAATTGTAAACGTCCCAAATGGAATATTTGGACGGAGGAAATACTATCCAAATATCCTTCTCACACATGCACCAGCAAATAAAGAGTTGCATCAGATCAGACTAGCGTACTTCAGTTTCTGGCCAGAGACATACATTGTACGCCAGACCAATTACTAATGGTAAAACTTATTTATCATCGAGTTATGCTACTTTTGAATTTGAGGAAAGCATTAGGACAAAAGGTCCCGGTTCCATGTTAGAAAGGTAGGTTACAACAGTTGTAGATCAAGGAAATGATGTGGTGTAAACGGAATTAGTTGAAAATGAATTTTACGATGAACAAAAGAACTAACAATAACTAACAAACAAAAAACGGTATTGAACGGCTTTTAACCCATTACCAAACAATCACGACATTTGACCACTTTGTTGCAGACGACTCGTAACGAGCAATTTCTCCTTTTCCCACAAGGTTTTCCACCCTATCAGATGATTAATTTACAATTTCGTCACATTTTAAAATGTCGTTTGCACACTCTTTCAATTTGGAACAGTCGAAAAGTTGGTGTTTGGGATAGGTTTAAGGCGTATCCGACCGATTTAAATACGTATGTTTCTGTTCACTGGAACCGCTTGGTGTTGGAGAGTCCCGAAGGGTTGGAGTAGGGTTAGTATTTGTTCCTTGCTTGAGAAAATCATCATTACGTGATTCCTCTGAATGAAAACCTTAATGGCCAGGTGGTAGAATGAAAGATTACAAAAATTAATTTTTTTATATGGGTTTTACCTCACATCAACATTATTTCAGTTATGTAGGGATGCCCGACTCTTAATGATGGAGGAAGACCCCATACTCAACTCCCCATAAGGGCTGGTCAAGGCGCGTAGAACCATCGGCATTCCGTAAGTCAGTCGGGAGACTGCCTCTCATGAAAATCCATATCCCTCTCAGGATTTGAACCTACGCGGAGAGGGGCCATGTGATTTCAAGTTCTGTACTCTAACCACTAGGCCACGGAGGCCCCTTGCACAAGTCAAAGCAAACCAAGTATATCAAGAGAGCCTGTAGGGACCCAGAAAGCCATTGTACTGACTTTGTATCCCATTAGGTATACTATGGGTTCTCTTTGAAGCCTTTGTACTCGTAATAGTGATAGAATGTCAATGAACAAGATGACTGTAAAGGTCTGAATGACATATGTCATTTAGAGAAGCCTTTGTGGTTCGTATCACGTAAATAACAATAATTACAACGTATACGAAGGTTTTGACCGAGCTTATTATCAGATAGAAAAAAATAGAAAACGTATATACATATACATATATGTACATACGAATAATGTCACCGTACTTATTATAAGATAGAAAACGTATATACATATATGTACATAAGAATATTGTCACCGTCCTTATTATAGGATGTAAAACGTATAAACATCTATGTTTTGGACCTTCTCATCGAAACCTGTTTTCAGTTGGAGAGTTGTTTAATCTTTACATAACAGTTCGAAATAAGACAATGCTTGTAGTACATCACTTACCTTAATCTGGTTCCCGTCGCACTATGATGAACACAGGTAAAGTTAAAAAAAAGAATCATTTTCCTATTACTGTCTAATAGGAAATTAATTCCACGTTCAAAACAACCACTGTTAAGTGCCTATTTAACAAAAAATAACAAATCGGAATCTCTGAATCCACGTGTGCGCCAACTAGAAAAATACTTGCAGAAAAAGAAACAGATAAGAAGTGCTTTATAATGATAATGCTTTATAATGATATAACTATTTACATTTTCTATTCGCCAAGTAACGTTGCATTGTCTTGGCATCACGTCCGTTGTTAATAAAGTATCAATTCATTATCCTGACAAAGGCGTAAACCGAACCGTTGAAATGTAATTGACAAAAAGGTGTTATCGTTGACTTTTTTCGAACACATATTCCAAAGAGTGAAATTCTAGACACAATCTTAGACTGTTTGGAATTAGGTCAGTTACATATCGAAAATACATCTGTTAAAGGAGGAATCACGTTATACATCCCTTGTGTGAAAATGCCTCTTCAGAACTTGTGAAACGTGAATTCCCATAGTGCACTTTAGCGGGAGAAGGCATCCGTCTTAACCGCGCCATGTCTTTATGTACCAGCGTACTTGTTTGTGTTTATGTGCGTTGATCGTCTACAATATAATCTTAAATGTTCGCAGATCCTGAAAGGTTATTCCTTTATATGATGTTTCCCGATTCATCATGAAATATTCTTATAAGATATACAGACCAGTCCTTTATTGAGGCGTGTACTGTGGCTTGTGGCCACGGATTCTTGTGACAGATTTCCTCAAAAACGTAAATATAAAAATGAAAAGAGTACCTCAGAAAAGCGTTCAGGGTTTTTGTTCAAAGGATAAAAAAATTCAAATCAAACTTAGATACCGTTGAAACACAACAGACAATCACTATATTTATAGCAGTTAGTCAGGTGAAACAAAAATATGTTATATGCAAGTGAACTGTAAATGTCCTTGGTTACTAAATCACATAATCAACTATTTCGAAAATATATTTAGTTCATAAACGACTGTAGAATTCTTCATCGACTCAGAAAGGGCCATCCATCATACCCATTAACGTATCAGATGTCCATTTAACGATACCAAAGTTAACATATCCATTGCACAATGGGCCACAATGAAAAAGGAAAAATCACTTCTTTTTTTGTGTTATCCTTGGTATTTGATGCTCCTTTGTGGTTTTTCAATATTATTGCAATAATGATACATGCTTTTTATATTTCTATTAATATGTTGTTGCCATGTAATGTTATATCTTATTACCAAATAAGTCTATTATTCTATTGCATATCAGCGGAATATTGAAATGCGTTTTTGTCAGACAATTACCTGAAATGCATTTTAAATGACGAACTAACAATGCTACTTTAAAAAGCATGTACCATTGTTTTCATACCCATTTAGTTAATCAATTAATCTTGTCATTGGTTGGAAGTTCAAAGTAAACAATAGAAAATACCCGACACCGTTCATTTGTTAGGCTAAATGTACATTTCGTAGAGCTGTATTCACAGACGAAATAACGCGAACAATACTAGTCATATTTCATGTATGTGTCACATTAAAGCTGAAGTGCGTGCTAACAACGGGTGAATCAAATACGAATGTACCAGATCTTGTTAGCTTTGACTAATGAGCGCTTATGGGAGGGCTCCATAGCAAGTGATTATGGTGAAATTCCGGGAGAGTGTGATGCCATAAAAAGGATGGTATGTCTTAATTAGCTCTCCACTAATCTCGTGTTGAATTCCAGAAATCCCCAGGCAAACATTTGGTCGCAGTTGGAATAGAATGCCAGTGTTGCTATGCGTAACAAGATTTTATTGTTTGACCATTCTGCTTAAAAATAATATGCGGGCATCGCTGATTGAGTCAGTGGAACAGCTATTTCTTCTTTGGTCATAGTTGCTTCTACAGTCATCTACATATGTTATTAGTCCATATAATGTTGTAACCGACTTAATTGTTATGCAAACAGGTTGGATCCAGGCCAGCCCCAAAGTAAATTGGCGGCTGGCCTGTGAACTAACCTGTTTGCTACCCTGCGTATCTTTCTTCATCAAAGTTAAGCAGAAATTTAAGGTTTTGGAAAGCAGGCGACACAAAAATCTGCCTTTAGAAAATTACCCAGCTTTCTAAGGGTTAACCCATTACCAAACAATAGCAACGTTTGACCAGTTTGTTGCAGACGACTCTGGAGAAATTTCTCTTTACGAGCGATTTCTCCTTTTCCCACAATGTTTCTGTCATATCAGAAGATTACTTTTCAATTCCATCACATTTGAAATATCGTCTGCAAACTCTTTCAATTTGGGACAATTGAAAATTTGGCGGTTGGTAAAGGGTTAAACGCGTTAACATGATACATGAAAACTGGTGGTGCAGGATTGAATGGAGAGCACGCTCATATTCACATCGATCTTGGTATATTAAACGGGGCTATCTTAATTCGGAACATATATATCACTGAAAGACGGATATATGAATCGTTTTGCCTCGCAAATCACAACTTGTGTACATTAAGACTAAGTGTTTCTAGAGAGTGTTTCGCACATTATGTGCGAGAAGGCGTTTTTACTAGAATTATATGACTGAAATATAAGAGAATATATGACATGCGTAGACAAAATAAGTGTGCCAGCGTTCCGGATTAGGTTTTATGAACCACATTGGTCAATAAATTCTGTACGTGACAGTAATAGAAACACTAGAATATGATAGAAAGCTGAAAGCTCTGTTTATTGGAGGATAGAAAATGTACCTGAAGTAATATAGATTGTCTGAATATAAGATATAAAATGTCTAAGAGGAGTATTCAAATTTTACAAACCCCTTCTTCAATGCTTTCAAAATCACAGGTTGAAAGTATTGTATCTAAAATGATTTTTGTACCTGGTAAATGAAAATTACCCCTTAATCATATTATTCCTTAACCAATATATCGGGAATTTTATTGCTTATCGATAGAAGACCTCCAACAATAATAATAAAACTGAAAAAGAACAACTCTATTTATAATCGTATGTGTTTCAAATTGATTGTGAAGTTAACTTTAAGCTCGTTTAAATCACTCGCGATGACTGCTTCCTGGATACTAAACTAGTCCCCGCGTCGATTTGTGGGTTAGTCCTCGCAATTTCCACCGCACCTAATGGGAATCGAACCCGGGACTCTCGGTACAAGAGGCAGACGCTCTACCACTACACTAATGAACGATTTCCATTTAAAAGCGTTTTACAAATCAACCTTTTTTCATAGCTGAATGTGAGACAAGACACCTTATGAGTCACGTCTTCTGACTCATTTCAGACCTTACTTTTTTCATTAATAGCCACAGTCGATAGAAGATTCACAGGCATTTACTCGAGGCTTACAAACTGGGATATTGCGATAAAACAATTTGATGAGAGACATCAATCTTAGCATGTTTCCTTCTTACACGTGATATAAACTGTCTTACAAATTTTACACATACATGTTTTTTGTATTGTCCTTGCGTTGGCATTTGAACAGAACAAAACAGAACAGAAATTTAATTCATGACTTGAACACTAAAGGTTCATCGACATGTTGACAATACAAGTAAATACATTCATACAAACATTCATATAAGAATCATATCGCACAGTAACCTTAACCTAGGTCTCTTATCTCACTATTGCAGATGCTATTTAACTCGATTCGGTACCTTCTCCTTAAAACTCCTTTAAGAATCGTACCACACAGTTCTATAACCCATTGTCCCCAATACAATGAACCTCACTACTCCAGATGCAATATAACTCAATTCGATACCTTTACCCTTAAAAAACCCTTAAGAACCATACGACATAGGTAACCCTTAGAATACTGGGTAATTTTCTTTTTTAATATTTGTTTGTGCCGTCTGCTTTTCAAAACCTTAAATATCTTCTTTTTTATGAAGAAAGAAACTCAGATTAGCAAACAGGTTAGATCACAGGCCAGCCCTACTTGGCGGCTGGCCTGGATCCAACCTGTTTGAAAAAGCATGACGTCTGTTCCAGCACTTTAATGGTTAAGAATGATACCACACAGCTATAAAACTCTAGGTCTTTAATACAACGTACCTCCCTATTCCAGATGCAGCAGACGAGCGGATTTATCCAATACCAAAATAACACCTGTGTGCGTGCATCATGCAAGAGTCACCATTACCAAATGTCTCTAGAACGAGCGGGCAACACGCTTTGTGTATGACAGTCAATCGATGGGTGAACTATTTCCGATAATGGGTCTGTTACCGAGCACCTCATGCCAGCTTATTGAAGCCACGGAATGCATCGCTCCTCGTCTCTTTTATCCATTCATTCACATGGGATTTGGAATTGGAGGTTGGTCTTCTTTCAGAGCAACAGAAAGACGACTTAAATAGCGTGTTAAAATCAAGTTTTAAAAGTTTGACATCACGTGAGTGTGCTTGTTCAGAGTATTGCATTCATTTATCCCCATGGTTAGATATAATGGTACAACCATTGAAAGTAGAATTTGCGTATTTTGTCAACAGAGCGCTATAGAAACCGAATATCATTTTACACTTGTATGTCGATGTCATCCCGATTTGAGAATGCAGCTTATAATAAATTTTCATCGTACAGCGTACACTTTTTTACCAAATACAACGAAACAATATTCGGTATTTTAAGGAACTTCCAATATGAAGCTCAAGGAGTTTTGACTTAATGTCGGTTAGTTTCAAGGCAGATTGAAAGCCTACGAGTATGGTTTTGTACATGTTCCCATGCAAACCTAACAATCAGTTTGTTAACTGGCTCCCACACAAGTCTACAAGTCAGTTTGTATACTGGTTCCAAAAACGAGCCTACGAGGCAGTTTGTATACTGGTTCCAAGGCAAGCTTACCAGTCAGTTTGTAGACTGGTTCCCAGACAAGCTTACAAGTCAGTTTGTATACTGGTTCCCAGACAAGCTTACCAGTCAGTTTGTATACTGGTTCCAAAAACAGGCCTACGAGTCAGTTTGTATACTGGTTCCAAGGCAAGCTTACCAGTCAGTTTGTGTACTGGTTCCCAGACAAGCTTACCAGTCAGTGTGTATACTGGTTCCAAAAACAAGCCCACGAATCAGTTTGTATACTGGTTCCAAGGCAAGCCTTCCAGTCAGTTTGTGTACAGGTTCCAAGGTAAGCCTTCCAGTCAGTTCGTATACTGGTACCCAGATAACCATAATAGTCAATGTGTATACTGGTTCCGAGGCAAGCCTACCAGTCAGTTTGCATACTGGTTCCCGGGCAAGCATATCAGTCAGTATGTATACTGGTTCCATGACAAGCATATTAGTCAATGAATATACTGTACCCCAGACAATCGTATGTGTGTACATGTATATTGGTTACCAGGCGAGCATAGCATCAATATGTATACTGGTTCCCAGACAAGTCTTCCAGTCAGTTTGTATACTGCTTAAAATGCAAGAATACCAGTCAGTTTATATACTGGTTCCCAGGCAAGTATATCAAACAGTTTGTAAACTGGTCCCCAGACAAGCCTTAAAGTCAATCTGTATACCGGTTCTAAGGCGAGGCTTCCGGCCAGTCTTTATATTGGTTTCCAGACATCCGTCCAAGTCAATCTGTATACTGGTTCCCAGGTAAGCATACCAGTCAGTTTGAAAACTGGTTCCAAGGCCAGCCTACCAGTCAGTTTGCATACTGGTTATCGGGCTATTCTTCCAGTCACATTGTATACTCGTTAATAGGAAAGCCTGCAAATGGTCAGTATACTGGTTTCCGGACAAACCTTCCAGCCAGTTTGTTTAATGGTTCACAGGCAAGCATACCAGTCAGTTTTTATTCTTTTTCCCAGACAAGTGTGCCACTCAGTTTGTATACTGGTTCCCCGGCTCACTGACAGGCTTCCATAATTGGCATAAGATGTGAGGCATCGGGGTTCCAGACCTGTAAGGTTGCTAGTTAATCCATGTATCGATAAACAGTCAATATTATTGTTCCATCATATAATACTACCGCTTTAAAGATAATAAGGACATGGTAATGGCGGTCAGCTAGCGGCTTAGTACAGAAAAAGGAGTCATGTTTCATTTTCCAGCATAAACCATCTGTGCCACTTTTGAATGACCCCAAAGTGTTTTATTGTTGATTAGCATGAGTGGGTTGGCTATTTTAAAATTTTCAAAAAAGTATCTTTATTGCATAGACACGCACACTCTCTTTCAATTTCGCTATTGTATATTTATGTCACTATTATTGACATGGTTTCCTTGTTTACTGGGATTCTGAAGCGACAAGGATTTGGTCTCGCTACACTAAGAAGGTACCTGAATCCATCCTGAAAGCGTGATTAAAGTTAAATTATGGCAAAATTCGAAAATGCTCGCTAGGGATTAGAATATGCACACTATGGGTATATGGCTGTAAAGGAAGAAGGACTATAGCACTCCTTGTTTCATCTAAAAGCATTCCAAAACAACATTATTAACAGATTCAAAATGAGGTCTATGCTACAGACTAGTAAGGGGCAACAACCAACGAAAAAATGGCCAAGTCAAGTTTATAACTAGCCATGACTAACAAATCCGACCTTTAAGCGTAAGTGAGTAGTCTTGTTAATGTGAATTACACGGCCATGCGTAAAGCTATCATTACAGACAATGGGAAAAAGGACCCAATAGGCATACCATGTTAATTATTTACAAGTTTTCTTTCTGTTATTGCTTGAGCGTGCCCTTTAACCCTGTACAGTTCTGAAGCTATCTGCTGTTAAAGACACTAATCAAATGCATGTTTTGAAGCCATAACCATAATGGTAATTAAAAAAAGAAGTCGATGTCTTAACTGTACTTATCTTATTCATTGTGACAAAGGAGAGTTTGATCTCGATGAGCAAATTTACCCTCTGTAACATTGTTTTTAAATTATTTACAACTTAATATCTATAATCGTCTACTTATGGGAAATATTTACAGTGGAATGCTTATCAAAAAACGTATCTACTACGAAAAAAGAAACCCGTTACGTTTTTGGCGCTACTCTTGGTTCCTCCTATAAAGTTTGTCTAAGGAGTTTTTAGCGTTTGAATTTGACTCTGTCGATAGCCTTTTATGAAGAAATGCGACACATTGCATCCATCTTCGGTAAGGCAGTCAGTCCTATTAAGAATTGCTTCTTAATAAGAAAAATATGCAGTTCAAATGAGGATGTACCAAAAGCATGGGAAGTTACACCGACCGGCATTATAAAACAGAAATAAAGTAAAATCTATTTACTCAAGTTCAAAGGATCTGATGAAACAAACTGTTTGACAAAGAGAGAGGTCGCTATATACAGATGTCCGAAATATAAGGACATAGAGATATATAACAAACGATTCAGGGAAACTATATTAACTTGGACGTATGGAAGGGTTCGACAATCAGAAGTTCGAGCTATAGATATTTATCTGTATTGTGGGAAGTTGTGTAGGCGCCCAATCAATCCTAACAAATACCGATGAAATATGAGCATAATAATCCAGTATGATACAAGTTTTATTGGACAGCGTCGGGACAATACGCCAAGCTAATTTAAGTTTGACTTTGGCCATAACTTATTAATGGTAAATTTATTACATATGTTACTGAAAAGCAAGGGCAGGTAATCAGCATTTCGTTTCTTACACAATGACCATGAATACATGTTTGATTATTTCTATATTTCAAACACAAGTTTTTTTCCTTTTTCTATCGTTCACATTGCTCCAACAAATGCAATGTACTCGCAACACGAAAACACCGCAATCTATCATCGCGGGATTATGATCAAAACTACTTTTAACACCGGTGAACAATTTCTATAACTTCAAGGAACTAAATCTAATAAAAACAAACAATCAAAAACAATTCCCTTGCATTCTATTGACATCCCAAATATCGGGCACGTAATGAAATGCCATCGGCCAGCGAAAAGCGGTTTGATGCCATGCTGAATATATCGTATGAAGATGAAACGGATCTATTTTCCGACATTTGTCCCATTGGGACACACAAAGACGCCAGCGGCCATCTGCATGATTTGACAAACAGTTTTATAGTCATTTGGTAATGGTCTTCAAATAATCCCTATAAATTAAGCAATTCCCCAAATAGCGATGGTGACTGCCTTACACTGAAAGCCAAAGCATACCCCAAGTAGGATGAAAACAATCTCTACAATAGTGATGAACATGGATAGTGTCCTAAATGTTAACATAATATTGCTATGTGACATGTCATTGGAAGCGTCTCAGAGAGACGATTCCAATGGTGTGTTACATTGCAATATTGCTCAGTCTTCAATTGAAATATGAGTGAAAGTTGTTTTGAACTTACGCAAGTTTTTAGCATAAAATGTCAGCAGAACCAGTCCCCAGGAGTCTATGCAAGTTACCTAAATTAAGAAAAGCGTAATTACAATGATAGCATTGCACATCGTTGGTTTCCATCAGGCTAGACGACCCTTCCCTTGCTCGGGATTATTTAAATCGGGGCACTTTAAAGAGACTACACGTATTTCGCAGAAATAAAATTTTCGAATTGAACTTTTATGAATGGAGTAAATCCTATGGTAGGGTAAGTCAGAGACATAGATAACATGTGGGTAAGTGAACAAAGAATAAAAACGAAACGTGTTTTCAAACTGAACTTTTATGAATTGAGTTGTTAATTTGGCAAAGATACGGTACACATGGTATTTTTATCTTGAATATGTTGTAAACTGTTAAGACGTGTTTTCTTTTCGTTGACAATGATCTGCTATTTCTGAAATCATCAAAACAGATTCAAGCGTCTTGAAACCAGACTGCGAAATGGGAACACTGGTTTTGAAACCAGTCCACGAAATGGGTACACTCGTTTTGAAACCAGTCCACGAATTGGGAACTCATGGCGTTTTGAAACCAGACTACGAAATGGGTACGAGCATTTTGAAACCAGACTATGAAATGGGTACTCGTAGTGTTTTGAAACCAGACTTTGAAATAGGTACTCGAAGCGTTTTGAAACCAGCCTACGAAATTGGTACTTGTTTCATTTTGGAATCATACTACGATATATGTACGAACGTTTTGAAACCAGACTACGAACTGGGTACTCTTAGCATTTTGAAAGAAGACTTCGAAATAGGTACTCGAAGTGTTTTGAAACCAGACTACGAAATGGGTACGAGCATTTTGAAACCAGACTATGAAATGGGTACTCGTAGTGTTTTGAAACCAGCCTTTGAAATAGGTACTCGAAGCGTTTTGAAACCAGCCTACGAAATGGGTACTTGTTTCATTTTGGAATCATACTACGATATATGTACGAGCGTTTTGAAACCAGACTACGAACTGGGTATTCTTAGCATTTTGAAAGAAGACTTCGAAATAGGTACTCGAAGTGTTTTGAAACCAGATTTCGAAATGGGTACCCGAAGCGTTTTGAAACCAGTATACGATATGGGTACATGTACGATCGCTTTGAACCAGTACACGAAATGGGTACTTGTTGCGTTTTGGAATCAGACTACGAAATAGGTACGAGCGTTTTGAAACCAGACTACGAAATCGGTACGAGTAATTTGAAACCAGACTACGAAATGGGTACGAACGTTTTGAAACCAGACTATGAAATGGGTACGTGGGGTTTGAAACAAGACTACGAAATGGGTACGAGGGGTTTGAAACCTCACTATGAAATGGGTACGAGGAGTTTGAAACCAGACTACGAAATGGGTACCAGGGGGTTGAAACCAGACTACGAAATGGGTACGAGGGGTTTGAAACCTCACTATGAAATGGGTACGAGGAGTTTGAAACCAGACTACGAAATGGGTACCAGGGGGTTGAAACCAGACTACGAAATGGGTACGAGGGGTTTGAAACCTCACTATGAAATGGGTACGAGGAGTTTGAAACCAGACTACGAAATGGGTACCAGGGGGTTGAAACCAGACTACGAAATGGGTACGAGGGGTTTGAAACCTCACTATGAAATGGGTACGAGGAGTTTGAAACCAGACTACGAAATGGGTACCAGGGGGTTGAAACCAGACTACGAAATGGGTACGAGGGGTTTGAAACCTCACTATGAAATGGGTACGAGGAGTTTGAAACCAGACTACGAAATAGGTACCAGGGGTTTGAAACCTCACTACGAAATGGGTACGAGGGGTTTGAAACCAGACTACGAAATGGGTACCAGGGGGTTGAAACCAGACTACGAAATGGGTACCAGGGGGTTGAAACCAGACTACGAAATGTGTACGAGGGGTTTGAAACCAGACTACAAATTGGGTACCAGGGGGTCTGAAACCAGGCAACGAAATTGATACGAGGGGTTTGAAACCAGACTACGAAATGGGTACAAGGGGTTTGAAACCAGACTACGAGATGGGTTCTCGTCGCGTTTTAAAACAACAATTATGTGACCCTGCAAATTTGCTGTGGATGAAAGAAATTACACGGCTGTTCCTAAACCGACTTTTTCATCAAAGCCAGTTTTGTTTACTCCGATACTTTGCTTAAATTTCATCACCCGAGAAATCTTGAACTGCACATCGTGTGAAGGGAGTTGATAATAAGTGTGCATGTAAAGTGAAATCGACTGATCGATTTCTGCTTGTAAATGAGCATTTCTCTTCTATCACGGAATTTCCGGATTTAACTTAAATTCTGTAATGATCAAATTAGCTCCGTCATGCTACTCTAACTAAAGAAAGAACATATATTGGCTTGAATATAATTGAAAATTGAACGAATAAATTCTTATTTAGGTTGCTTACTAAATCCTGATTATATTTGTCATATGTTGTCATATGTTGCGGTGGTCCAAGTCAATGGGGCGGGCAGCTAGATACTTTAACACCGGATCTTTAATTGATTCTATTCATTGGTCTCACTCTGGCGGGAGTCTGACCAGGACCTTCTGGGTATTCAACTGAATAGATTGAAAAGCGTTGTGGCAAAGGAAAAATTGCTTTTGACAATCAATTTCTCCTTTAGCCACACTGCTTTTTTGAAAGTCGTCTGCTGCAAGAGGCAAAGATGTGGCGTTAGGTGGTAATGTGTTAACCCATCGCCAAACAATAACGACATTTGACCACTTTGTTGCAGATGACTAAGGAAAACGTTGCAGGAAAAGGAGAAGTTGCTCTCAACGAGCAGTTTCTCCTTTCCCCACAGTGTTTTCTGTCCTATCAGAAGATTAATTTCCAATTTCATCACATTTTGAAAAGTCGTCTTCAATCTCTTTCAATTTGGGACAGTCGAAAATTTGGCGTTTGGTAAAGAGTTAAGTACTTGGTTTATAGAGAAGGAAGGGCGCTAGACCTGCCCAAACCACCGGAGACGTCTGCTACGCAAGGCCGATGCCTCTTCCAGTACCTCCAACTTGGCGTTAAATGTGTCATACCTATAGTCAACTTTTGGTCTCACACACAGATCCAATGCAGAATGGCTTTATCATTCCTACGGAAAATGTCTGTGAATGGTAAAGCCATGATGCGCTTGTTAAACAAATATATACTTCGTCAGGTGGCAGAGAGAATAAGTTTTGTCAATGGAGTTTGACTTTTTTCACCCACCTTTAAGTTATAAACTTGGTTATCTACCAGTACTACATAATGATAAAGAATGTTTTCTAAAGGATAATTCATATTTGTAATAGAGTGAAGATATTACTACCTATGTTTTCTCTTTCTTTTTGAACGACAATGACCTGGCTTGTGTAGAATGTACGAACTTCAACATACATAATAGAAAGTCTACCAGTGTGACACCATTGTATTCTTATAAAGGAGTCCCGTCAGCATATAGAAGTGATCCGTGTTCATTAAAATCGGGTTTCACATTTTACAAAAACATTATTTCAGTTATTTTGCGACGCCCGACTCTTAAATGATGAAGACCCCATACTCAACTGCCAATAAAGGATAGCACCATCGGAATTTCGTAAGTCGGAATTTCGTAAGTCAGTCGGTGGGCTACCTCTTATGAAGATTCAAATGCAGTCAAGGGGATTTGAACCCTGTGGAGAGAGGCCATGAGATTTCAAGTTCTGTACTTTAACCACTAGGCGACACTGTCTATTATGATTCAGGAAGGTCAGTGGTTTTCATGCAACACGTTGTAATAATAATTTGATGGCTAAGTGCAATACTTAGCTTACTCATTCACAAATATGAAGGATCCATTTTAGTATTGCACTATGCCATCTGTATGCAAGTGTAACATTATCGGTCCGTTTATGCAAATAAGGGAACCTAAAGCATTGTAGTAGAAAACATGAAGGTATATAGATAGACAACACAACTGATAAGTGGACGATAGTGCTTTTCACTGATGGGATAGTTGGTGGCAGCGATGGAATGGAGATTATATGGAGTTGCCTTTACAACATATCTATCTCCCAAGGGTCAAGACTCAGGACCAGTCATCTTGGAGATGGGAGGTTTGTAACATTCTCAGAATGTTATGCAAATTATGTAACCTAATGCATTATTATAGACAGCATGCATGTTTATAAATAGACAACACAACTGATGAGTGGACGAATGTTTTTGTGTCTTTGAGAGGCTTATTTGCTGGGTTCGTTACATTTATAAGTGAGAACACATCTCTAATGAAAACTAAAAACAACCATGGACTTAATTACAATTTATTAATGGGAATGATCCATTATAAAATAACACATTTGTATCAAATTTACAAGCAAGTGTTCAACAAAGTAAACTTCCTCCTTCATCGAATTTGGTTGCAAAGCATTATAAATGGATGGTTTATATCAATACCTTTAGAAGAACACATTGTTCATTACCAAATATTGATTCTTGTCTATTGGTAGTTTCCATTTTCATCCAATAAAAAACCAATACTAGTATAAACTAACAATCAATAATTATAACTTGGAGAATATGAATTAAGGAAACAATTTTTGGTAAAATGCCATGGCTTATTATGTTCTTGCATTCTTTTCCAAATGCTTTTGTTTCTAATGAGTATTGATAGTTTGACCTTCTTTAACATAAATGTACAAACTGAATTCTTCACTTAACCTGTTTGCACTGTTGATAAAAGCATAACTGTAACACTAACAAACTTTCTTATAAAAACACAATCATTGGCCAACAAAATAGTTCATTCTTCCTCCACCATGTTGAAACTCTTTCTCTTGTGGGACACTTCGGTCATTTTCGACATACATCTGTGGGGCTGGAACTTTTTGCATTAAACCCAATAGTTAGTTCTGGCCACCATCCATGTAAACAAAGAACGACAAAAGTACTCAGACGAAAAAATGTGTTCCAAAATGGCGAATCATGGGTTTTCTACCTAACATGAATGATTAAAACTTTCATTTCTTGCTTTCATTTTGCAACATAATTAGGGAATGGCCATTAACACCAATTCATACTCACTTTTAAAAGTTCAATTCACTTCCATTTGTCGCAGTTGACTTAGAAAACCATTGCAAGAAAAAGAAGAAACATTACTTGTAACAAGCAACTTCATCTTTGAGTTGCAATTATTCATTTTCTTTTTACAAATGACAAATTAAAATTCTCCTGTCATGCTAACAACTAGCCTTCTTTCATGATTTAACTTGAGACCAGAAAAACAATTCCACACAAGGTAACGAGATTACTCGATGAGTTTAAACTTTGCATGGACTGGTATGGGGTATATGTTGTAGAACATTTTATAAATTGAATGTTTATGCTCATTCACGGCCGCATGTAATGGACTGTCTGGGAAGGGGTTCAGTTTTTCACATGTGATCACAAGCTCCCCGTCCCTCAAGGCATAGAGATGATTGTTCTTCTGTATCCCAACCTGAAATATGAGTTAACTTATCTTAGCCCTATCTATAATGTCTTTGGTTAGAACCTTAAAACTTTCATCTTGATGAGTATTTCAAGTTTTTCTCTTACACTAACTCCTTTGAGTCTTGATCTGATAAATGTATTTCAGATACATCAGGACAACATTTGACCCTCCACTCCAAAGATACAATTCCTACTTTTGTCAGAATAATCTGCATTTGATAAAGTAACCTCAAATACAACAAGTTACAATTACAACAATTGCTTGTTTAATGAGGAAGTTATGAGATGTATCTAGATTGTACATATTTCTTGTATGAGTTTTACATCGCATCAACATTATTTCATTTATGTTGCGATGACCATCTCTTAATGATGGAGAAAGACCCCCTAATACTCAACTGTCCAAAAGGGTTGGTCAAGCCAGGTAGAACCATTGATACTCCGCTAGTCAGTTGGGAGAGTATCTCCCAGGAAAATCCAAATCCCATCAACGGAACCCACATGGAGAGGGGCCTTGTGATTCCAAGTTTGCACTCTAACCAATTGGCCACTAAGGTCCCTTTATAAACTTATATCAAAATATCCTCAAAGTGTTGGAATTCAAAATGTTAGAATTTATAAGCAGTAAACTTACATTTTCTCCAGGGTACCATGAAACCCTTCGCTGACGTACAAGCCATTCTCCTTTGTATACAAATGTTCCTTCTTCCCTCAGTGGGCCCTCAAATTTATATTTTGTGTTGGATTTCTTGTTTCTTGCTGCACCTCCAGTTTTCTTCTTTTTCCCTCGTTGCTGTTGGTATGTTACTGGTAAGGCTATTGCTGTAGCAGTAAAATAAGAGTCACATGAATATGAGAAAAACATACCAGCAGAATAAATTGGTAGCGTTTTTCCCAGCACAGATGAAAATATGGACCCAACTATGCCTTGATATGTAATGAAACCATAGTTATGTTTTCTGTGAATGGTATTAATTTTTGGCAATAATCCTTCATACAACATGGAAAATGGAAAGAACGACATTGATATTGTTCAGCATGATTCTTATTCTTTATGAGTTCTATTATGAAGTTAAATCATATGTTTGGACAACATAACTTGCACATATACCAACATACCATGCCATTTCTCTCTTGTCTTGATCATTTAGACCATCCCCTATCTGGAAATGGCAAACACCAAGGAATTGAGAATGCATTCTTATTTTGTCAGTTCCCATGAAAACCAAATTTGCTTACAAAATATGCTCAGAAGTGCCACTATGCAAGTAAATGTTCAAAAATCAGTCTTCCCAAAAGTGGGAAAAAATGCAGGACATTCAGTCCGGCAACAAAAATAACTTGCTAGACCAAATCGATAAATCTTATATTATCTTAGTATTTGTAATTCTATTTTTCAGGGAAGATGATTTGCTGGAATGAGAATTGTTTATGAAGAAAATAACTAATTCATTGAAAGCAATGAGTATTAAAGGTGAAGTTTAAACCACACAATCATGTTGACTGTCCTGACATTTAGACAACCATTAATGCAGTGCATTGTTAACAAATTTAAAATAGCTAGTCGTTCATAAAAAGAAATACAAAAATTTCACAGGTCATACAGACCGACCAACTTATGGGAATTTCACTGGCAGCTTGCTCGAAGATGGATAATCCTATTTACTACTATTTAGTATTATAACGTTGGTAGTCCAGATTTCTCGAAGTCTCAAAGGCTATTGCTTTATTGACTGATGATTAGTGAAGCATAACAAATGTCCAAATGTTGAAAAAAGCTTTGTTCACGGATCATTATTAGGACTATTAACATTGGCTGAACGTTTAATACAAATTGGGAACCATAATGCATTGTTAAATAGAGAACACCAGGTAAAGACATGAACAACCAATCGGTGGATGAGGGTTTGCTTCATGGATCAGACGGAATTGTGTCTTTGAGAGATTAAGTTGCTCAAGGTTTGTTAGATTGGTAGCAGCAGTTGAATGAAGACTTTTATTTCCATAGGAGTTACCTTTCCCACATATTTCCCATAGGCCAAGACCCTAGACAAGTGTTCTCAGAGATGGGAGTAGTGAATAGACTAGTTCACAAACATTTAAATGCAAATTGGGAACCAAATGCCTTGTTGTTTCAAAAGAACTCTTATCTCAATTGTTGTGCCCCGTAGAAATATACCAGAAGTGGTCCTTCTACGTAACTGAACAGATACAGATGAGCCCTTTCAACCAGAGACACAGATAACATGTTATCTGTGTCTCTGTTTCAACATAATTTCACCGAGTACTTTGATAAAGCCCTTTTCAAAAGTGGGATCAGATGACCTGTCTGACTTAATCCAAGGCCGAGTTAACCCTCGGCCGAGTTGAAAACAGGTCGAGTTAACCCAACAGTGACGCCGAGACGATGTAGAAAACAACAGGGCGACAGTGGTACAGTGGTAGAGCGTCGGACTACTGTACCCAGGGTCCCGGGTTCGAATCCCCGTTAGGCGAGGTGAGAATTTCCGGGACTAGCCCTCAAACCGGCGCGATTACTGGTGTATTCTCCAGGAAGCAGTCATCGAGAGTGACTCTATGGGCTATTAAGCCTCCTTCACAATCGATGTAAAACAAATTGGAAAACAAACAAACAAACAACGCACTAATTTGAAGTAATCGACAGGAATATGTAACGATTCGCCACAATAACGACTCGCCACTAACGATTCGCCACAGGTTCATATAACGATTCACCACAGATTGATAACGATTCGCCACACATTAATAACGATTCACCACAGTTTATAGATATGTGTTGTATTTTAGTATACGTTGTTGATATCAACAATCATCATTCAAATCGGAAATCTTTATTTTATTATTGTCTTTCCTTGTTCATATAAACAACGAATATTATTTGTATATATAGTCCTTAGAAAAGTCGTCCCGTCAAAGGTGTGAAAAATATCACAATTATCAATGGATTCGGTGTGGCTTTAATCATTGTACATTAAAGAATAGATAATTTGACAGTGTTAATCATGTTCCTTAATTAATAGATAAGTGGATGTTGATTGAATGTTTAAAGACTTTTATTTTTCCAAGTTTGTTACCTTGCTGTGAATTATGAAAGGGAACGTGCCGCTGAGTGATAAATTGTTTGGAGACAGTAAGTATAAATACGCAGACACCATAATTGTTTCAAAAAGGCAACATTTCATTTAAATAACTTAACGTCAATGCCCATGTGGCGGATATTCTTTCTTTCGAGTTCAGAACATAAATTTTCGAAATTGGACTTGAGCATGGCAATGCTCATTCGTCCATTACAATGAATTTATAAACAATTACATTTATTAACATAATGTACATACAGTTTAACAATAATTGTGCACGTGCGTGTCGTGCATGTTTAAATCAATGTCTATACTGTGGAAGCAGGTAAAACACGTGTATGGGGGATATAAAGAAAAACTGTAAGGATACATTTTATTTGGTAACGGATTAATTTTGAAGGTTTAATGTATTTTTCCTTTCATTCAATGTATTGATGCAATACAAGGAAAGGTTATGCAGTACTTTTTTGTTTTTTTGTTTGTTAAATTAAGGGACAAATAAATATAAAGTGGTATTCGTCCTCCAATCATTAAAATCATAAACAAAAATCCAAACTAAATATAGTAAGAAAGAATAAGCACAATCAGGTTGAGTTTTCAATGTTTTAATGATATATACACCTCCGTCGCTAGTGTCCACCAGATTATCATTACCCATTGAAGATGACAATACGTATCTGACATTTGACCTTTCACCGAGACATCGCTCTTTCCTGAACGAACTTGCTGAACCCTCTATCATGGAAACAACAGTTCCAGAAGAAGCCCCTGTCACATACCAGGTCATCGAGAAGAAAACAGAACAGGGGAACCAGACACTAGTTTCGTCAGATGGTTATTGCTACGTGATTAACCGGCGACTGAAGGGATCTGTTGACTGGCGTTGTAGCGTTCGTAACAAGACCACTAAATGTTCAGTAACCGTTAAGCAGATGGGACAGTCTTTCCAGAGGTCTCAAAGCTCCCACAGCCCAGTGAGACCAGGAATATCCAGGCGATCGCCGATTGGTGCCAGTACTCCAGAACAATCCGGACAAACAACGACTGCGAGGGCTGGCACAACAAGCTGAACAAGCGGGCAAGGAAGGGGAACCTGCCATTTTACTTCATGCTGTCCCTTCTTCACACCAAGGCCAGTGACCTGAAGCTTCAGGTACGACTTGTTCGGGAGGGAAAACTGAAGCGGACGCAGACGAAAATGACGAGGACTCTCCAAGGACGAATCTGGGCTGCGTGGGAAACCTACAGACAGGGTGGAATCACCACGAGCGAACTATTAAAAAAGTGTTCCAACATGTACGAGCCAATTTAGACAAGACTTATGTATATGTGCTCTAAAAACTCTATTGAAAATATATTTAAGTTTCATGTTTCATGTGTAAATGTATGTTTGATAACATAAAATAAATACATTGTTCATTCGTGTTTTCCTTGTAGTTAAATATTCTCTTATAATAGACTGTTTTAGCTTAATCCGTACCTGTTATCATAAAATACAACAACAGTTAAAACCGGTTGAGCTATTACCATTATTGTTGCACAATCATTGCCGTTTTCAAGTTCACGACTCGTTAATAGGCGGTTGATTAGAATATTTCAAAACTGTGGCGAATCGTTATTGGTTTGTGGCGAACCGTTAATTGGCTTGTGGCGAATCGTTATCATTTGTGGCGAGTCGTTATTGTGGCGAGTCGTTATTGTGGCGAATCGTTACATTACCATCGACAGTTTGTTATCTGCTTAACAACTATGTAGAGATGGTCTCAAAAGTCAAAAGAAATGAGGCATCCAGTTTTGGCATTGATTTTTAAGTACCTTCATTTCTTTTCAAACAGTTACCCACTGCGGTAAGCAGATTACTTCCTAAACCCAATCTCAAGGACGCTGCCATTTCTCCAGTGTAAATCTATGCAGCTCGGACAGGCGTGCTCGTTTTAAGCAAGGTGAGTTATTTGTACGATTTTTAATAATTACCATTGCAATGCAGATTTGTCTAATATGGCTTGTTTTATGTTTGTAAATTATAAGTAAAAATAAAGGTATAAAATAGATGAATACAAACAAGCTTTTGGGATCAAATTATATTTTCTAGTGATAATCGCTAAATTCAATGTTTCTTTGAAATAAAACTGATATATCTATAAATCGAGTAGAGTCGGAACATGATCATGTGACCTGGACAAAATGGCGAATTACGAATGGTACGCTTTGCCCCTCCCATTTAATGTTTATTTTTTTGGCGATAAGAGCACGATCATTCTCCTTTAATGATTTCTAAAGTCTTTTGAAGTTTATTCTTATTTATTTTTGTGGTGTTATATTGATTGCACATTTTGTTTCTTGAGTAAAAGCCTCAAGTCGGCTTAGTCATTTGACGGAAGTTCTTGTCCGTCCTCTCTAACTTAATATATTTATTCACCGTATTTGTTTTACATCGATTGTGGAGGAAGCTTAAAGCTTGTTCAAAGCCCTTCTTGATGACTGCTCCCTGGATACTTAACCAGCAATCGCGCCGGTTTGTGGGTTAGTCCCGGAAATTTTCACCTAACGGGGATTCGAACCATTGGCCCTCGAACCCGGGGCCCTCGGTACAAGAATATGACGCTCTACCCATCACCAATATCGCCAACTAATAACAAAAGTTTACTTACCAAATTCTGGATATAGAATCCCACATGCATGTATCTACGGATTGAAACCAGATTAAAAACACCAAATCGGTGTCTACATATTATATGGTGGTGTGACGAACCAAACAAATGAACCTCTCAAAGACAAACTATCCGATCAGTTAAAAACACTGTCATACACTGAGTGATTGTGTTGTCTATATATATACCAGCATGTTCTCTACAACAATGCATTAGGTTCCCTAAATTGGATAAAAGTTCAACAAAGGTTACATTACTCCCACCTCTGAGAAGACTTGTTCCAAGTCT
The DNA here is from genome assembly GCA_947846245.1 of Cerastoderma edule. Classification (NCBI taxonomy): domain Eukaryota; kingdom Metazoa; phylum Mollusca; class Bivalvia; order Cardiida; family Cardiidae; genus Cerastoderma; species Cerastoderma edule. Next base: position 15,008,173 of record OX401406.1, on the reverse strand, counting down.
TGGCCTGTTGGAAATTCATGGGAAAGGCAACTCTGATAGAAGGAGAAGTCTTCATCCGACCGCTGCCACCAATGTTCCTAACCGAGCAAATGAACCTCTCAACGACACAAACGCATCCGATCAGTTAAAAACACTGTCATACACTATGCAGTTGTGTTGTCTATATATTTACCAGCATGTTTTCTCTCACAATGAATCAGGTTCCCTGATTTGTTTAAACGTTCAACGACAGTTACAGTTGCGTCTGTCATTCATGTAGAATCTTGCTGCGAGTCACTGGATTATTTTCACCCTTTCTAAGTGAGACTTATTTGAGGGTCGCAAACTATTTACAGGTTATTGAAAATGACTATGACAGATAACTAGTTTAATTAATTTTTCATTTTAAAAAATAATTCTTGAACAAGGGTCAGACATAACTCCAGCAGGAAGACCTCAAAGCACCAGAATAATGGAAAATATACAGAGGTTTCATTTATATTTGTAGTCTTGGAAGGCGATTTGCAAAACTAGGTAGGGGTATAGGGACCTCATCAACAGAATCATGTAAAAACCATTGAAAATGTTCAGTGCAGAGTAGCCCACTTTTCTGACAGTGACTATTCAACCAAAACTCAAGGTTGAGTATTTGATATGATTAAAGAGAAATCCTGGGAATCTATAGAACTATGTGGAAAACAAAGCAGGCTCTCAATGATGGACAAAATCCACAACAATCTGGTAGTCATCCAAGCTGACAAGTTCATATAAAGTGGAGCGCATCACAGACCAGACACAAGCCAAAATGAGCAATTCCTTCTTTTGCACTTTGGTTTCTACCCAGAAACAAAGGAAATGATATTTGTTCACACTATGAAACAGTCTTTTGATCTTGCACTCAATTTGACAAAGTCTCAATGCATTGCATTCATGAGGATATCATGTGATGAAAACTCAACATTTCATCACTGTTGTTGTATTGTTTACTTTCAGGTTTCCTAGAAGAAGACAATATGACCAAGAGAAGGAAAGTAAAACTCTGGCTTCTGCCAACACTGACAGTCATCCATTAAAGGCAATAACAGTAAGTCCAATGCATGTGTGATCTATTTAACACAGGATCATTTTTCCTGGCTCACTTGCTAACTTTACTTGATCTGGCTGCATGTTTTTCACACAATTGTAATATTAATATAAACAAGCTATGATCCATTAGCTATTGAAATAATGCCAGCTAGAATGACTAAAATGTAAATGTTGAAGATGTTAATAAAAAAAAAAAAAACTATGTTTGTAGGTGGAGTTGTGTGTTTTAAAAAAAGAAATAAAATATAATTAAAAAGAAGAATGTAATGAACAAATTTCGTATTTGTTTCATTTTTTTCATTTTATGATTATATATCTTTTCTTTGTGATCTATATATTGTTGGTGACAGTTGTACAGTGGAAGATAGTTGACCTCTAGTACAAAGGGACTTGGGTTTGATCCATTTGAGCGATGAGGTGAATAGTACAGGTCATGTTTTCAGGAAGCAGTCATTGAGAGTAAATTAAAAAGATTCATGCTACTGTCGCAATTAATGAAAAATATTTATTAATTCTGTAGTTATAAAGGAAAGAAAAATATGTAATAGCAGAAGAAATAATCAATTAATATGATAAAAACAATTTCATATGTTGTCACATATTTTAAAGGTACATAAAAGGAGAATAATGCTATATCAAACTATATTATTTGGTAAACTTTTGGTCAGATTCAAATAGTTATTCCAAGAAAACCCCATCAGCATAACTTAAATGTGAAATTATCCCAGAAATAACCCATATTAGCAAGTTTAATAATTCAGATTGTGTGATTTTTTTACCCCTGACCTTGACAGTTGATACACAGCTATTTGAACCGACCGATCAAATTATTTTATTTTGAATATGTAAACAAATAGGTTGTTCATAAACATGATTGAATTTGAGACAACTATATTTCAAGCACAAAATAACTTATGTTAAAGGAGTCGATTTAATAGGGTCTCAATGCTTTTGTATATTAATTCTTATAACACTTATGAACATAATAAAAGAACTCCATACATTTTTTCAGTAATTTATCCATCTCCTTTTATGTGCCTTTAATATATATGGAGTCAACATTTGTATCTAGAGTAATTTATTACAGGTGCATTTCTATACTTATGTAAAAGTGAAAAGACTTATCCATTTTTTGTTGCTTGTTTTCCAGGTAACAAATATGAAAGCTCAGGACAAGAGAAACACTCCTGGTAAAAAAGGAGCCAAGGATTCATCTGCAATGATTGACCCTCTAAGCTCATCTGTTGACCTTGGCCCTTTAGGGGGCCTTGATGGATCCGATCCTTTGTCTGCCATGGCTTCACAGGCATTGTCACTTACACCAAAGAAGTCCAGGGCTCAGAGTTTAGGGGTAGGTGCTTTTAATCCCATAGTCCGTAATACTTCACTAAGCTTGGTGAGCTCGTTTGGTAGTGTGCACAACTTGGAATGCAAACTCCTGGATGTTATACCTTAATAGTTTGGTATCATTAAATAAAAATTATACTATTTTGAGTAATGTTACTAAGAGTAAATAAATAATTTTGATAAAGCAATATATCCCATTTTGAGGAGTCTTGCCTTAAAGTTTAGTAATAATCCTCTTGGGATGTCTCACTTGAAAAATTCACTTGTATGTGAAACATAGTAAGTCATTTGTGCTCACATGTATAAATTATCAATATTGAAACATTTATAGCATATTCTTCATTTTCCCAATTTTTTCTTTTCCCTTTTTGTTACCATTAAGCCTAGTATTATCCATTTTTTTTTCAATAAAAGTTTTTTAAGAGCTCCTTCATTAGATTATAATCCTTAATACATCATTTTGAGGAGACAAAACAGAAAGCATGATAAGGAGGCAAAGTTGTTAAATAGTTTTGTAAGCTTAAACATCATTATCAATAGACAACTGTGGCTAATCTTATTTTTTATTTTTCATTAAGAAATATTTAGCTGAAGATTTTGTTAACTCTTACCAAATTATCACATGATTTTGGGGGAAACATTGATCAAAGTGAAAATTATTTTCACCATGAAATAGTGATAGTTGATTAATAAGCTGATTTTGAATGAGTGAACAGTTTCATTTTTGTATCATTTAACTAGGAAGAGACGAATATGGGTGGAGAAATTGATGACTCTTTTGAACCATGGTTGGCAAAGAGGACAGACATTCTTGCTAAATATACCACCTCAGAGAAACTGTCCATTACCACCAGCTTTTTGTCGGCTTCAGATAAGGATTATGGTAAATGTTTTATAGACCCATGCTTCAAATCATGTTTAGTTGACCGAGTCCAAATTAGTAAATGATGATTGATTGAAAAACGTATTTGACATTTGAAATTATTGTTTACTTTGCTTTTGTGAAAGAAAACTCTGTGAAGGCAAAAATAATTGCTTATTTAACTTGCATCCTCTGCAAAAGATTCAAAAACTTATTCATGATATTTATGAACGTTAAATGGCCATTCATGAACACAGACCTTTTTCATGAAATTCAAGAACAGTATTATGACCATCAATTACCAGTTCATGAATATATTCCTGAACCTGTTGTTAATTTATATTCCTGAACCTGTTGTTAATTTTCATGAACATGTTCTTGAAAATCATGAACAAGTTAAGAACAAATCGATGTCCATGAATGGTCATTGAACTTTCATGAATATTCATGAAGTTCATGAATAAGTTATTGAAAACTTACAGGGGATATCAAAAGCTTTACATAATTATGTCTCTTCATGATGTGATACATTTTTTGTGATGTTTTCAATTATTTCAAAATTTCGTTAAATTTATCTCCTTTTTGTTGACTACATAAAACTATATGTATAAGAGTTAGTTAGGCAGAAGAAAGACATGTGAATATTGGCAAAAAAAAGAAACAATTAATTGGCAAGAATTTACGGGTTTTTTTTTTCAATCACAATGTATTTAGAACTGATGATTAAAGTAAAATATTATTTTTTCCAAATGCTTATGTCTTTTGTTTTACAGTGGTAACGAAAGCTCAGTCTGTTACGACTGTGACAGATAAAGTGAAAAATCGCCTGGAGCAGTTGGATGACTTTGAGGAGGTTTGTATTTTGCTCACTCAGGCAGAAGTTGATTAGCTTTGTTCTTTATCTATGTACATACTTTAACCCTTTACCAAACACCATTTTTTTTAACTGTCACAAATTGAAAGAGCTCACAGACGACATTTCAAAATGTAATGAAATTGGAAAATTATCTTCAGATAGGGGAGGAAACATTGTGGGAAAAGGAGAAATTGGTCAAATGTCGTTGTTGTTTGGTAATGGGTTAACACACTTATAGAAGAATATTCTTAAACCCCATGAATGGCCGACAGTAGTGCAGTGGTAGAGTGTCAGCCTCTAGATCCATGGTTTGAACCCCTTTTTCTGCGTGGTCATTATTTTTGGGACTAGCCCACGAATAGGCACAATTTTGGTTTAGTTTCAAGGAAGCAGTCATCAAGAGTGAATTTGATAAGGTTTAAGATGATGCCACAATTGATGTAAAATAGATAAGTTGAAACTTAAAGGTCATCTCTTTGTTTTTGAACCTGACATCTCATACAGATTGTTAGTACTTGTAATTGTTGATTTTTAGCTACATAAAGGACCTATTATACAGTCACATATGTCTGAATTGGCTTATATCATGAGAATGAAATACTCTTCGAAATAGAACTTTCTATTGCTAAAGGATGCTGAAAGATGGCATCTTACTTTCATTTGATAATTCTCATTTTTAGCAAAGTTAATAAAATGTGGGACACTTGTATACACAAGTTTAGTTTTAGGCAATATGATCAATGAATAATTGACAATTTTCTCAAGGGGTTTTCTCTCTTTCTATAAACGTTGATTCAGAATTCAATCAAAACTTTGTACATACTCAGTAAGATACATATGTAACAACACACAAAGCCCTTTCTATTTTATGAGAAAGCATTTATTGTTTATTTCAGGGATCAGTACAGGAGATGTTGAACTTGAATCAACAGGAATATGTTTCCAGGATAGATGAATTAAACCAGGCCCTCATATCCGCCTGGGAACAGGACCAGCGTGTCAAAGCTCTTAAAATAGCCATTCAGGTATAAAATTGTAAATAAATCGATTAATTTATAAATATTGTTGGCAAAGGTAGATGGTCGGCCTTTTATACCTTGGGTTTCAAGTTTGATCCTTGTTAGAGGAGGTGAAAGTTTCCTGGACTAGCCTACAAATCCGTGTGAGTACTGTGGAGTGCATATGTTGCCAACCAGCGACTGAAACATGTAGTTTGGTTCTGCTTTGTTTGTTACCATATTTTGTGAAATGGTGTCGGGGTCAATGTCTTTAATGGGCAAGGTCATCCAATCAGACTATGCCTCGTTAAGTTTGTTAGCAGTACAAAAGAGTTCATCTGTATTCTTTTGATAAAATTTCAACTTAATTTAGGATATTTTAAATAGATGCAGCTTTTTTTTGTGATTTCCAGGAATTTAATTGGCATTAAGAAGGTGTTTTCGAAGAAAATTGGCAGCGAAAGAGTTTAGTTTAAATTCAATTTTTTTAACTGGTCTAATTAGAAGACAAATGCAGATTTAGCAATTATAGAGTATGGGTACTAATTACAAACATTAAGAATCTAGAATTGATAATAGATTAAAGGCCATTGTTACAAGCAATTTATCTCTTTGTCACATCGGTTTGCCTAACATGAGATAAGGAACATGTCAAAGTCACTAAAGTGAAGTTTAAATTGCATGAGAAAAAGAGATAGACAACAGAGGTTTATTTTTTGCATTGTTTCTTATCATGTCCTCTATAAAAAGATTTCTTAATTTTGGTTATCTTTATTTGTTGATTGCTTATACATGTTAACCGTTCTCTCCATTTGTACAGTGCTCCAAGCTCCTGGCAGATGTCAATGTTATCCAGTTTTACCCGAGCAAGTTTGTGTTGGTCACCGACATCCTCGATAATTTTGGTAAGGCAGTCATAAAAGGACTATCTCACAGATTGGATTATAACTACAGTGATGTCTTGTTAATCCGAACACGTTCGTTCCCAACAAAATGTCCGGATTACTGAATAATCCGGACAAATGAAGCAGAGCATGTTCTACACATACACATTAAGACATAAACAGTCTGTATGCACGTGTAAACTTATAACCCTTTAGCAAACGCCAAATTGTCGACCGTCCCAAATTGAAAGAGTTTGCAGACGACAGTTCGAAACGTGATGAAATTCAAAATTCGTCTTCTGTTATGGCAGAAAAAATTGTGGGAATAGGAGAAATTGCTCGTCACAAGCAATTTCTCCTTTACCCACAATGTTTACAAAAGTCGTCTGCAACAAATTGGTCAAATTATGCCGTTCCCTTACAATTTCGTACGGATAGCGAGACATCCGGATAATCGGGGTCCGGATAAACGAGGCTTCACTGTATTTGATAAATTGTCTTCTACCGATAATATGGCAACATAGATTTCTAAAGTAATATAAGACAATATTATTGACAGCTTTCCAATCTCGTTTAAAGCAGTACAGAAAAGAGATAGATAATTTGTGTTACAGATAATGCAAATTGTTTAAATGAGTTTATGTCATTAACAACAATTTAAACTTTGACTAAGGCTAAGAATGCTATTTTTCAGATAGCATTAAGTACCCAGGGAGTGCCAATTTTGAAATTAAGGTGCTGGGACCCCACACTGCTTCTGAACAGGTCTCTGAAAGACCCCGTCTTTTCTTTCTTTTCTTTCCAGACTAGCGTAGTCCTTAGTCCTGAAACATTGTTTTTGCCAGATGTATACTGTATGATATCTTTACCTCAAACTTCTGATCGTCAAACTCCTCTATTCATCAATGTAATAACAGGGTCCAGACTTGGTTGTACTTTATTTCTCTGTCTTTATATTCCAGAAAGTTTTGTGTTGAACTCTCTTTCTCTCTCTCTATCAAACATTTTTATGAGGTTCCTTAAACTTCCAGGTTTAGAGATTATACTGTACATATTTTTTGCCTTTTTACCAGGAAAACTTGTGTATGAGAGACTGAGGGACAAGGCCCAGTATACCCCACCTGGAAGCTCCATTCCTGTCAAACTACCCAGTAAGTTGAACACTTTGTATTTTAACACATTGAACATTCTACTATAATTCCTTTGCTAATTTATCCTGGTTACCTTCCAGAAGAAATCAGTCAGTTGGTTGTTATGAATGTACAACATATGTGAGAAATCCCAATGGTAAATTGAACGGTACTTTGTCTAGTTCTTCTTATTGAAATATGGATGGACACAATATCACAAACAAGTTTAGTCATCTCATTATTATTTAATTTTACAACTGTAGTCTTTAATTGTCTTATAAACCTTTGACTTTGAACAGGTTACAAAATTCAACAAAAGTTGTTTAGTCAATCAAATTAGATTTGCTAATAGTTATTTTGAAATGGTTTTGCTGTATCTTTATAACACTACTGGATATATAGATCTGCCCTTTTCTCTTGTCCAGAAAACTTCACACCAGAGCAAGTGCCTGAAGCTGCCAAAGAGACCTGCCGAAACTGGTTCTTTAAGATAGCATCAATTCGGGAACTCATTCCAAGGTTTTATGTGGAGGCTGCCATAATGAAGTGTTACGGTTTTCTGAACCCAGGGTAAGGAATTGATTGAGAGGATCTGTAATTGTAAGGCTCTTACTCAGAGATTTGTGGTAGTATTAAAACTTAAAAGTTTTATATGTACTGTACAATTATTGTCACTTAACCAAACATCATTTTCAATTTTGTTACTTTTAAATATATCCGGGGCCTCCGTGGCCTAGTGGTTAGAGTACAGAACTTGAAATCACATGGCCCCTCTCTGGGTGGGTTCAAATCCTGAGATGGATATGGATTTTCATGAGAGGCAGTCTCCCGACTGACTTATGGAATGCCGATGGTTCTACCCACCTTGACCAGCCCTTTTGGGCAGTTGAGTATAGGGTCTTCCTCCATCATTAAGAGTCGGGCATCGCTACATAACTGAAATAATGTTGATGTGATGTAAAACCCATATAAAAAAAAAAAAAATTAAATATATCCAAAGACCCTCCCCCCCCAAAGTGGCACCTCTTATTCTATGAATTTGAATGCAGTGTAGCTAATCCTTTTAACAGGAACTATTAGTGGACAGTTTGAAAATGTTTTATTCTTAATTGGACGTCCTTTTCATTATCAAGTATGAGTGTCTGAATTGTTACAATATCATAACACCAAAAATAGTGAGGTGCTGGTTATCCTTTCAGAGAGTATGCTGATGCTCTACAACGGCTTGCCAGCATGACTCGAGGTATGGGTGATCCACTGATGGCATTGTATGGTAGGGCGTACCTTAGTAGGGTGAGTATATTGATGCTGTGTGATGTTTAACTTGTTTTTTTAATAAATTGTTTAACTCTTTGGCTGCCAATATCGCCAATCAGCAACCCTGCTGTTGAGTGCTAATGTTGCATGTAGGTCATCAAAACATGCGGTTAAGTTCTGCATTGTTTGTTACCGTATTTTGCAACATGGCATCAAGGTCAATGTTATCAAGGGTCATCTGATCAGACTGTGCATTGTTTAGTATCCTATTATGCAAATCAGTTTATGTGCAATCTTTGTTTAAAGTTTCAACTTAATTAACGACACTTTCGATAAATATATCCTTTTTTTCTATGATTTCAAGGAACTTGTTTAGCATTGAGAAGTTTGTTTTCCATGAAAATTGGTAGTGAAAGAGTTGATAAGATGTTTTAAAAGATGTTTGCTTCGACGTTTCAACCCCACAAAAAGAAGGGAGATATCTGATATGTTTTCCTTGTATTATGTTGTCTTTATTGTTTCAGGTTGGAATGGCCGTTGCTCCAAATATAACACAACATCTGCTACCTATGTTTGAAGACTTTCTAGCTACATACAGTCAGGTAAACATAAGCATTACTTCATAATACCTCACTTTCATGCATCTGCTGTTCAATACTTTATAAACCACTGTGATATAAAGAAGAATTAATGGGTAATATGCACATTGCCACAATTATTTTTACCAAATATTTGATGAATGGTTCTATTTAATTTCTTGCCTTTTTAGATTGTCTGCTTTTGCTTGCTTGGAACTCATTTATTTTATTGCTTTTGCCCTCAATTTTGCCAGTCACATTTTGATAGCTTGATAGCTTTATTACACATGCAGAAGATAGTTTTGCTTTGAGGGTCATTAAAGGCCTTGTTTTGATAGAGCTGTAGCTAATTGAAAGACATTTTTCTTCCATGTTTTGTGAAGAGACCCAGGCCAGTTAATATTCAGAAATTTTATTGCTAAATCTTGGCAAACCATTCAGCTTGTGTGGCTTTGAATACTTGGGAAAACTTGATGATTTTAAAAATAATTTAATTGCAGCCTTTTATAGACGCCGTTTATATAACGAAAAAAATAAAACCTGTTTGTTTCACAAATTTACAGGTTCAGGGAGACAGTGTACAGAACATTTTAGCGGTGCAGAAGGTTGAAATGCCACGCTATCTCACACTGTTCTCTCCAGGCTTAGATTGGCTTCTACAGTGTATATCCCACAAAGCCTCGGACAAGACCCTCACAGAGATTCTACAAAAATCACAAAAACAGTGTAACAGGTAAACAGCACTAACCTGCTGCATCTTAAAGATGTTTCGTATTATGTGCACTTATGAGAACTGTTTCTTCAATTCAGTTTTGATATTCTTATATAATGTGAAGTGAACCTTCATGCCTGTTAGTCCTTCTATGGGAAAGCCAGTATAAATAAATGCAGGAATATCAAAGCAAATAGAATATGATTTGTTAAATAATTGTTGAAGTACTGCATATAGGTGAATGTAATATTGTCCCTAATCAGGCGGGGTCATCATGTGGTTACAAAAAATGTCCGAACAAGATGGGTACAACACAGGTATTCTTGCTTTTATCAGCATATTACTTTTGTTTTCCACTAATTTAAATACGCCATGTTCCGACCATCAACTTTTCGGTTCTGGTGGTATATGATAACCCATGGTTTATAATGTCGTTACGACTAGCACTTGGTAAAAAATTGCATTTGATGGTTGATGTTCTTAGGCGATATGCATCCCTTGACATTCTCTGCAGTATCTTGGAGCAAACGTCACGGCCAAAATGGAAACAACATTCATAGGCGGTTGCGAAAAATTTATCATTGGAACATGGTGTATATAAAATGGTGGAAAACAAAAGTGATCTGCTGAAATAATACTTAAAAACCTGCTCATTCATTGGCGCTCCAATTTGCAATCTGTTTTATTTTGTAAACATTGATCACATGATCACCCCCCCCCCTCTCCCCTCTCCTGCCTGCTAACATGGACATCTATCCTATGTAAAATCCGATTATTGGTAAACTGTATAATTTTCAATGACTTTTTCAAATCAGTTGCACAGGATTAATTAATTCATATTATTTAACTGAATTTATGTGTTTAATTGTTGATAGAAAGCTGTCTAATATTTTAAATTTTCATTTATTTTAACCTGATATACTTAAAGAAATACTCAATTATTTGATTTAGAAATACTCAATTGTTTGAAAAATATCAACATTTTCTGGTATCCTGGGACTTACAAACACCACAAAACTCAACAGATGAGGTTTCTTATTATGTTACAAAAGTCTCTATTCTATACTTAAATAACTTGACTTCTGCTATTGATTTTGAAATGATAATTTCATTTAATTCCAAATGATTATTTTGAAGAGATATAACCCATGCTGGTGTTTTCATTTCAGTGCTTTACTGCTGAACTCCTTGATCTCTGCCTTCAAACCAGAATACATTGCTGCCCGTGCTAACCAGTTTATTGAAATGATCAAGGAATGTGAAGACACAGGATTTCCGAAGGTGTGTTTGTCAATTCTGACACTAATACTATCCTGAACCTTTTAACATTGTGATCAATGGATTTTATGCTTCTTTTGAAACTAGTGTATAGCAAAAGAAAAGGTGCAAGGAATTTCTCATTAATCAGCAATGCTGCTTGAAAGATATATCTTAACATAATGAAATTAATTTGACTTTAAGATAAATTCTCCCTTACAAGCAATTTCATTTTTGGTTACAGAATAAATTATTATTGTCCCTTTTAGATTAACCCTTTAAGGTATAGAGATAAGGCTTATCAATGACATCATAAGTATAAACCATCTGATTATCGAAAACCATTAATGCATACATAATCAGTCACCCTAGGTACCTTTTTGCAAAGGATTATCTCAGATAATTGTCACTGATAGGGGTACTGTTAATCAAACCAAGATTAATGCAATTTTCGTTAATCCAACAGATTTTCACAGAGAATAAAGGATGACGAGAACAAAATTTCCTTTAAGTTTGTATTATTTTCTTTTTTTAGTGATACATACATATTAAGATTAAGGTGTAAAAATATTAGACAAACAATGAAACTGTATATTGCGGTGTGAATTATACAAAATCAAAAGTAATAAAATGACGTATGTGTTCCCCCTGAGAGATCCCTAATTTGTTTTTCTGTTTTGTCATCAATTGCAAGGAATTTTGTTGACGAAAAATGCCATTCATGACGGAGATACATGCTTTGTCTTTGTATATTTTTCAACAAAACTGAATTCTATTTCCATTAAAACCGTTTCCAAATTAAAAAAAATGTTTTTCAACACAATATTGCTTCATAAAGTAGACAAACCTGGTCCTTTAATACTGTACATGTAAATCTGTAAAAAATCAATTCATTTTGGCAATGAATCATGCTTATATTTCCGTAAAATATGTGTCCATGGGTGATGAATCTACCAAAAGTTCGTTGTTGTAGTCAAAGTCGAAGGAATAATCTAATTTGCTTGTCCGCGAAATGGCAAGATTTATCAGCATTTCATCATCTTCATGCTCAAAAGACCGATCAAATGACTGCTCTGAATCTACATTTATGTCTGACCTGCAATCGGAAGCACCAAAATTGACATAATACTTAAGTAGCTGTCTTTATAACGTCCGTTATTCGACGGCTTTATTTTCAATCGCCATTCAACTTTGAACAACAGCTCCGTGTCATAAACATCCTTTACGGGTCGGGTGCCGTATGCTTGCTCTCATTTTTATTGGATAGTATTTTTAGAAATGTGTTAATTTTCTAAAGAAGAATTGCACGAAATCCTTATCGAGTCTTTACAAATCGGCATTGTTTTGATCTTTTATGACCGGATATTGAAGGCCTCTCATATTAATTGGGATGGTAACTTGAATTCCCTTCATCTCAATTTGATAGCGTTATTTTCATAAAGGTGTCGTGGGACAATTATCAAAAGATTCTCTCTAGAGCAAAAGTTTAAACTTTGACCCTATGATTTTATCATCAGAAATGAAAGAAAACATATTTATTTAAGAGGAAAATGAAATTTGGAGAAAGTGACGTGTGTGTTTTTGTGTGTAATTAAGGGTTAAAGTTGAATCAATTTTTCAGCTGTCAAAAAGCGTTCTATCCGGTCATCGATAGAACGTCAAAATAGGTTTTATACTGTAATAGGTATAACGGCGAAAAGCGTTCTATGCGGTAATCGATAAGGCGCCGAACGGCGCTATATACCGTAAAGGGTTAAGCAAGTAGTTAAGAATAGGTGGAGAGTGGCTGTTATATGTGATAGCATTACTTATGCTTCCTGTCAACACAGATGAGATCATTAAGGTAGATAGTGTCTAGTGCTTCAAACTGAAATTGTGCATTACAACCATTCACCACTTTGTGAGACACTTCTTAGTTGATTAGTTCATGTTGTTGTTTTTTCAAGATGTTTCATAAATTGTTTGAATAGAGGTTTTCTTAGATGTTTAGTCAAACATTTGATTAGATGTTAGATTTTTAATTAGATATTGAATAAGGCGTTCAAATAAATGTTTAATTATATGTTTAATCAAACATACTAGTGATTGATGTCTTTTTGATTGGAATTACTAAAACGCCTTGATTAATGCCCACAAAATAGTTACCTTTTATTGTAATCTCAGTATTGTAATTACAGCATTTACTATTCCGCACGCTTGGCACCTGTCTGGCTATAGCAGACCCACCAGAGAACCAGAAACTCTCTGTGTTGAGTGAGGTCTGGAAACCCATCATGAAGCTAAAGAATCCAACGGTGAGTTTTAATGTCAAGTATGCTTTATGCTTGTGTTAACCCTTTCCCAAACAATAAATTTTCGACTGTCCCGATTTGAAAGAGTTTGCAGATGACATTTCAAAATGTGATGAAATTTTTTCCCTTTTCCACAATGTTTTCTAAAGTCATCTGCAACAAAGTAGTCAAATGTCGTTATTGTTTGGGAAAGGGTTAAAGGGACCTACTCAGAGGCTTATGGTCTGGGAGTAGTAAACAGTAAAGAGTTGTTATTAACAATTAATGTCACTATACAAAAGGCCATTTTTGATTTCTTTACTTTTTAGCTGTTGAAACCCTGTGTTCTCGTCAGATAGTCCTTATAAGCCTTTATGCCATGTATACTTGTTTTAACACGCCTGCAAAAGAAGGTATAAAAATGATTGTGTGATTATAGGAAAACATCCCCAAAATGAGCAATTTCTCATTTCCTAGAGTTGATTTTACTTTTTTTTCAGTGGTTCTTTAGTGGGTAGTGTCCATTTGTTTTTTAGACATATCATACCAGGTAGTTTTGTTTGTTTGTGGGTATTTATTTTTACCTTTATTGGCTTGGTATCAAGTTAAAATGATAAGTAGATGATAGAACTCTTTTTGTGATTTCAGGATTATATTGGTTGTGCTGAGATTTGGATGGAGTTTGTTGTGAAGAATTTTGGGGTAAGTTTTCTATGGTTCATGAAGTCAACAAAATATGCAAGTGTCCTTACGTTAACCTCAAATTCTTTATATGGACTCACTTTGTTGCTCCTGAACTTTTAACCCCTTTTGAAATCATAAAGGGTGGCTCCGTGGCCTTGTTGATAGAGTACAGATGATATTACATGGCTCCTCTCCATGTAGACTCAAATTCTGACAGCAGCAGGTTTTCATGAGAAGTAGTCCCCTGACTGACTCATTGAATGGGGATGGTTGGGTTTTTTCTCCATCATAGAGATTCACAACATATATTAAATACTGTTGACACAATGCAAAGCCCATTTAAAAATAGTTGAAATCAAAACATCTGTTTTTTATATCTATATCAGACTTTGTGGTACACTATTCTTGTGCACATAGCATAAAAACTTCAAAAGTGAAGTTATTAATTTTACAGCAGTTGTATATCCTCATAATCGCTGGTCCGAAAACTCATTAAGGTAGAATACCCATAATTCGCCATTTTGAAGCTTATTCTATCATCGGACTACTTTGGCCTGTCTGGGTACACGTCAGTCTGGGCAGGAACTATTCGCATTTAACCAAATAGTTCTGGCCCATCAAACGTATACCGAGAATGATAAGTAATCCCATGAAGGAATGAGTTTCAAAACTGCAGGTTATGGGTATTCTACCTTAACCATTTTCTGTGACTGATGTTTGTAAAAAGGAAGTTAAACACTGAATACTTTATCAAACAAGTTAATAAGTAAAACATTGCTATGTATTCTTATACAAGTAGTATACAATAGAAAGGAATTACCTTAAAAAAGGAATTATACCTATAAGAATGATTACTAAATAAGTGAGATAGACTTGAAATAGACTTGTTTCTGTTTCAGAAAAAGGAGATTAATACTGTGTTGAATGATATCATCAAGCATTTGACACCAGACAGGGCCTTCGAGGATTTCTATCCTCAGCTACAGTCAGTTGTATCAAAGATTATGGCTCACATCCATGACTTTTCAATGCTATTTTCACTGGTAAGTTATTACATAGCGGCTAGAGTACAAAACTTGAATTCGCATGACCCTCTCCTTGTGGGTTTTCATGAAATGTAGTCTTTTGACTGACTAATGAAATGCTGATGGTTTGATGGTTCTACCCGGCTTGACCAGCCCTTATGGGCAGTTACGTTTGGGGTCTTCCTCCATCATTAAGTGTAACTGTTGAGCATGGCAACATTATTAAAATAATGTTGATGTGATGTAAAAACCCATATAAGTTATTACATACTAAAGATTTGCTGGGACAGTACTCTCCTATGTTCAGATGAGATGTATCGTTGTTCTGTAACATAACATCTTCTTGAAAGATCATAAGGGTCTTCCTTAGGCCTTTGAAGCACTGTGGGGCCCCAGTGCCTGAGTTTCAAAATTAGCGCTTCCTCGGTGCCATAATTGATCTAAATGTGGTCATGATTTGCCCATAGCTCTTTAAAGTTGTCCCACAGCTTGTCAACTTGCTTGTAGCTTTGTTTGCTATATTTGATTTTGTTTAACAATAGTATTTCTTTGTCCTTTTATATCCAAAAGTATTCCTAAATCTTCATCATTTAAGGATGCATACATAAAGAGAAAAGGACATTGGAAGGGGGTACCTTCTGTGTCGCACCCCCTGCCCCTCAAACACCTCACTGCCGAAATGATATCCTTGGAAAAAATCTAACTCTGGTTGAATGTAAGAATGTGCTCATTTAAACCATACAGTCGAAATCTTTTTAGAATTTCTAGTATAAGGAAAGGTAACTCTGTATTTCATTGCAGGAGAAGTTCTTGCCCTTTATAGACATGTTCCAGAAAGAGTCTGTTAAAGTGGAAGTGTGTAAAAGTATTGCAGAAACCTTCTCCAAGTAGGTTGAAACTTTGGATTTCAGTATTTCAGAGTTTTTAATTAGTGTGCATATCAAATCTTTTCAAATGCAGGGTTTTTAAAACATGCTTGATTGAGAAAGCCCCTTTCTCAATCAAGTGTCATGAACCAAGCAAATGAACATCTCAAAGACACAAACACATCCAATCAGTGAAAAATACTGTCGTACACTGAGCGGTTGGATAGTCATCATTATGAGTGGAGCATTGCAGCTTAAAACCATGTAAAACACATATTGTTAGATTGAACCACATGATTTTAATGAATACCAACAGGGTTTTGCCCTTGTCCCCTTGATCTTTGCTTATTTGGGGGACTTTTGGCCCCTTATATATGGAACTGTGAATGGAAAATCATGATCTTTATGGGTCATATTAAGGAATTGGGAGTTATTTACTATATAAGACGGGGGTCAAGGAACACCCTGTACCAACTGTATAGGGCTTAGAATAAAAAGGTCTTATGTCTTTAATTTGCTTCTCCGGTATATTGTTTAATACATCACTGATTTGGACATTTTGTGATGAGTTGATACTAGAGATATTGGTCAAATGTGGTCATAAATTTGAAGATGTCATCATTTCTCAAAAGACAAGTAGTGCTTTTTCATATTTATATGGAAACTATTCTGTTGTTATATTCTTTTTGTAAAATTATTTGAATACTTATTGAATTATCAATTAACTTTTGCTCATTAGAAACTATTCAGTTTGTATTATTTTTGTAGAATTATTTGAATACTTATTGAGTTATCAGCTGATTTTTGCCCTTTTGGTATTAGTAAGCAGAAACTGAAGGTCATGTTAAATTTACTTGTCCAGGGGACTCAAAAGACAATAAAAGAAGCGATTATTGATTGATTAATAAATATCTTAAATTTAAGATATTTCGTTGAAACAAACAAGTAACAATCGAAAAAATGCTTATCATGAGCTTTTTTCCCTTTTGTCACAGTGGTTTCAGAAGGGTTTCAAATGATTTCTGCAGATGCTGTATCAAAATGGGTTGTAATAGAGTAAGGAATAAAACACATTAAGATTTAAATTTTTCTATAAATCATTTATATAAGGAAAAAGAATTACAGTTGTTTTGTATATTTTTTGTTTCCAGATTTCAAGAGAACCAGACCAATGACCCAGTAATTATCAACGCTATGATGTTTGTCTGTAAAACAATGCATGATTCAGTCAAGTAAGTCTTTGTTCTCCCGACTGACTTACGGAATGTCAATAGTTCTACCAACCTTAACCAGCCCTTGTGGGCAGTTGAGTATGGGGTCTTCCTCCATCATTAAGAGTCGGGCATCGCTACATAACTGAAATAATGTTGATGTGATGTAAAACCCATATAAAAAAGTAAGCATTTTTGGTGTGGTTAACATGAATGACTCATGACATAGGGTATGGGTCCAATCCTCACCATCAGCATCTGGGTTTTTTGTGTGAGAGTGTCCTTGGACAAGAATCTGCAGAAACCTACATACACTGCAGACTCATTATACCGCGACCCGTTATAACGCGATACTCATTATAACGCGGGTCTCCTATGGCTCCCAAAATTTCAAGCACATTAGGGCTTAAACAATAGTCTAAATCTCCCCCTTTCTGCAAAATGACGCGGTCGGCATCCTAAATAGAAAGTCTACCTACAAATTGCACTCCGAAGGCGTGAAAATCAATAACTCCCTGGGTAATCCCCATTGTTTGTCACGGTCTTTTAAACAAAGCGCGTGGCCTTTATACGTACACAATCCGTGACCCGAGGGAAGATTTAAATCTATGTGTACATAGTGTTGATAAATTACATAATATCATTAGTTTGTACACGCTTATTCAGGGGAGTGTTTTACACCTAGTTTAAATGGTAAAGCATTAGGTACACATGCTGGGAGAACTTCGATAAAATTTACTCACTCCTAACTTGGAGTTTAAATCTATAAATAGAACATGGGTTAACTGAATCCACCCTCCTTTTTCTGAAGTGTGTATTTAAACTGCACGTGCCTCCATCAATGATCCTTAACTTGAATCGTAATGAAACAAATAAAAAGGAATATATAGTTTAACATGTAAGTTTTGATTATGTTTTTTATTTGCTTTTCTTTTATTCACAATAAATTCAATGATAAGTCCGTAACTCAACACAATCTTGAAATATGAATAGACTACTTCTTATTGTTTCTTAAGTGGTTATGGTCTGGCATATAGCGCGTAAGGGACCTCGCGTTATATTTGTCAACCCCACTATTAACGCGGATCTAGCATCATGGCTCCCGACGACCGCGTTATAATGAGTCTGCAGTGTAGTACTTATGAAATCCAGGAAAGTGATGTTATGACTGAAATATTGTTGACACAGCAGTAAAAGTAATATAAAACAAACAATATGTTTGGTATTGCCTGTCTTTTGAAGAAATACTTTGGATGAATATACCTTAAAACGTTTCTCTTTCATTCATTTGGCACTTTTTGAGACATGTGCATTAAATCCAGGAGTAGACAAGGATGATTTATACTCAAAACAAAAGCATTTTCTTTAAAACATAACATTGAGAAGTTTAATACAAAAAGAATTATGTGAAATAAGTAAATTTTAATTAAATTGTTAATATATATAACTTCCATTCACATTTGACGTCGGTTTGAGGTATTTTTTCATTTTTTAGTGCTCTATCCCTGGAAGATGAGAGGAAGGCTATCAGTGCTTTGATATCTGGGTTCATATTGAAGATATCCTTTGGTCGTGATTTTGAACAACAGCTGAGCTTTTTTGTCGAAGCCCGATCATCCTTCTCCAATCTAGATATTGTTCTAATTCAGCTTATTCAGGTGGGTGTTTGTCGTGCTCTAATAAGACTCGAAGAAAGTGGTTAATTTCCACCTTATGCCAACTTCCTGGAATAAAAGATAATACTGCCTTATGAGGTTTTCCTTTGATAGTTCCCTGTGCTGGATAAGATTTAAGTACATGCATGATTTTAGGGGTATTTCCAGAAACCTATATGGCCTAGTGGTTAGGGTACAGAACTTGAACTCACATGGCCCCTCTCTAGTTTCCGGTGAAGGCATTTGAATTTTCATGAGAGGCGGTCCCCGGACTGACTTAGGGAGTGACGATGGTTCAACACAGCTTGACCAGCCCTTATGGGCAGTTGAGTATGGGTCTTCCTCCATCCTAAAGAGTCGGGCATCCCAATATAACTAAAAATGTTGACTCGATATAAAACCCCACATAGATAAATCATTTTAAATAACTTCTTCTTTTATCACCTTATTTTAAAGTTATCAGTAAAATGAGTATACATGTTTATGGTCTCATTGCATGTTTTGTGTTTTATCCTTTATAGAGTGTGAACAATCTTTCAATTGAGACCAGGAAGATTGTCAAAGGAAACCACTCCAGAAAAACGGGGAACTTTGTTAGAGTAAGTTGACTATTTTCTTCATGTTCCTCCACTCTTGTATTTAGTGATCATCTTACAATTACACTGACCACACCTTTTTAGCACTGCTGGGTAGTATGTCTGCTTTGGAACACAATTTTTCTGTGTTTGAGACCTTGCTCAGCCAATATAGTCTTGCACTGAACCCTAGATACACTTTATGACATTAAATGAACTCAATTCTTCTTGATGCATTACTATCTCATTACTTCTGTTCTATACCATTGGGGAGATACCAGGTGTATGAATAGGTTCACTTATTGTAGCAATATTGCTGAAATACTGTTGAAAATGCTGTTAAACCCAATCTTACAACAGTATCTATGGCTATGAATATGAAACATCTTACAGTTTTGTTTGCTCATAGAAGGATATATGATTAACATTCTGCATTAAGATTATAAAAAGTTTTTTCTACTAATATGATGTATAAAATATGGGTGATGACTGAAATGAGGTTTTAATGCCAAAATATATTGAATTATGTAACAATCTTTCTAATATTTTAGATCAATGGATTCAACCAAGTTTTACAATGAAACTTTTCCTTTTCTTGCATGAAAGCAAACTGCTTTATGTTAATGGGTTTAAATAACTATTTCCACAACTCAGTCAATACCATATTTATTGATTATCTTTTCTAGGCATGTGCAGCCTACTGTTTCATCACTGTTCCATCGTTACAATCAGTGTTCTCACAGCTGCAACTGTATTTGCTATCTGGACAGGTGGCCCTCCTCAATCAATGTTACAGTCAAGGTATGAAACCATGGGCTTAACCCTTACAGTGCTTCAACCGACTTCATGCTTATGCAAACAGGTTAAATCCAGGCTAGCCGCCAAGTAAATTGGCGACTGGCCTGTGATTTAACCTGTTTGCTACTCTGAGTATCTTTCCTCAACATAATTAGCAGATATTTATGGTTTTGGAAGGCAGACGACATAAAAGACTATTTTGAGAAAATTACAGAGAAGATTACTAAAGGTTAAGTTATATTGAATAACTCTTAAGCTGCCAATTATCTTGGGAAGCAACCTTCTCGATGACAATTAAATTCCTTGAGATCATAGAAAAAGGCTGTATCTGTTAAAAGTATCATGAATTAAGGTGTATCTTTAAACAATGATTGGGCATAAAATGTTTTGTTAATAACATATGTAACAAAACTGATCAGATGACCTTGGCCTTTGATGACATTGAACTTGATGGTATGTCGCAAAATACAGTAACAAGCAATGCACAACCAAACTGCATGTTCAAGTCACCGATTGGGGACATTGGCATGCCACAGCAAGTTACTGATGGTGATATGTGCAGCAAGAAAGTTAAACTGGCCATTATGTCCTTTGGAAAATTATTGCAGAACTTTTAATGTTTCCCCATATGGGAGTTTGTGGTCCTGCATGGCCGTATGATGAAGATGTAAGACTTGAGGCATGGGGTTCTGGGTTCAATCCTGACCAGCAGCACTTGGTTTGATTGTAGAAGTGTCATTGGACAAGGCACTGCAGATCCCTGTCTATTACTGTTGAAATTAAGGAAAGTCATATAATAATTGAAATAATGGTAGTAGGAAGGAATCATTCTGGCTCAGGATAAATTGCTCATAATTTATCCTTCATCCAGCTGATGGGCTGTACTATTTGAAGGGTCCTGCATGGCCCAGTGGTTAAGTTGGTGGACTTAAAACTTGGGGTCCCGGATTTGAGCCCTACCAACACCTTTGGTTTGTGGGGGTGATCTTTGGTAATTCATTTCAGAGCCCTAGTCTAGTACTGGTTGATCCAGGAAAGCAGATGCATAACTGAAATATTGTTGATACAGCTTTAAACACAATACAAACATGTACTGTTTGGATAAATCCTTGCCATTTCTAATACCTGCACCATATAATGGGTTGAACTACTTGAATAAAGTTATGTCTTTTTGTTTGCAAGCTGATGCATTCTTCAAGGCGATGGTGTCCCTGATCCCTGAAGTACCAAGGACGATGGATATGGACGGGAAATACAGGTCTTCAGAACCATTCCTTGTTGATCTACTCAATAACTTTATATCTTCACTCCTTGTGGTGCCAGTATGTATAGTTTTACAATGCCTTACCTAACGCAACTGAAGAATTTTTTATACAGTATAAATTCCATATGAAATTTATGTACATAATTTATAAAATCTTGACTATTCATTTACCATCTGATGGGTTGTTCTATATAGAAAAATCCTTCCCATTTTGTGTACATTATGTACTATAGGGATATATAAACCTGTATTGCCAAGATCTTCTAAAAGATTTAACGAACAAATGAATTTTTACTGAAATAACTATTCAAACATTATACAGATAAGCCAAAAATGATTTGGCATTTATGGACAAGTAAATCAAAATCAGATTTCGCCACCCCTGTAGTTTAATTACTCACATTAAGTTGTGATGAAATTGGATAAGAGATGATTATTTCGAATTTGAAAAGACCTCTGGGGCCGAGTTGTATAAACCTTATAGTGCTGGAACCAACTCCATGCTTATGCAAACAGGTTATTTTCAGGTCAGCAGCTAAGTAAATTTGCGGATGGCCTATGATCTAAACTGTATGCTACTCTGAGTATCTTTCCTCATCAAAATTAAGCAGATATTTAAGGTTTTGGAAAGCAGATGACACATAATTCTGTTTTAGAAAATTACCTACATTCTAAGGGTTATGTACTGAATATCAAATCACTTGTATTTCCCATGGTTACAGGACAATCCGGACTCCACAGTTCTGTACCTACTACGTGGTTTACTGAATGTGCTACAGAACTACACCTGGGAGCCTAATTCCGACGCCAAGATAGTGATTTATACACACACCCTGGCCATGTTGTCAGCCTCATGCCAGGAGAGGTACCCCTATCATGTGGACAAAGGTGTGTTATATTCTCCATTTACTTACTTAGATTATGATACATGAGATTCTATATTGCATGAATTCATTCCAGCATATGTGACAGGTACCCGAATCATGTTGACAAAGGTTTGTAACATTCTTCATTTACATGGCTCAGTGGTTAAGGTGGTGGACTCAGAACACCGAGGTCCCAGGTTTGAGCCTCAAAGAGACCTCTGGTTTCATGAAAGTGGCCTTCCGCAAGTCATTTAGAGCCCTAGCCTAGTACTGGTGCATCCAGGATTGCCGTTCCATAACTGAAAAATGTAGGTATGGCACTGACGAAGAGGACCCATATGGGACCTGTGTCAGTTCATTCTAATTTAATCTAAATCTAAATGTACTTACTTATGATGTTATTCCTAGATTTATTTTTTAATGATGTCTTAAAGTCATTCTTGTATATGTGACATGAGATATATCCGTTTCATGAGAGCAAAGGTAAGTTATAATGCAAACTGCATTGCCTTGCTTATAATTTGATGCTGAGATTCTGTATTTTTGAAGTCACTTCTGCAAATGTAACAAGTGAGGTACTGTTTCATACAGACAAAGATTAGTTATGATACAAACTGCATGTTGTGCATCTAATTTGATTTTTAGATCAACTCTTTCTTTCATTAAAACTTAATTTCCAAATTAAAACTTACAACAAATGAAATAAAGGTAAAAGACATGCAAGTTCTACTACCAGTATATTGTAACCATTGGGAAAAAAAACTTAAAAAAAAACCGATTGGTGTTCTTCATACTTTTGTCACAGTGTTTCAGAAAGTCTTTTGCAGCAGATGTGAAGAGAAGCAGTCAATTCTAGGAAAGGATTGACACATAAGGTGATTGTAAGGACCTCTTACAAGATTATTCATTTAATGAAGTACAGTCAAACTTGTGTTAAGAGGCCAGCCTATGGAACTGAGAAAATTGGCTGTTTAAGCCAGGTTGACTGCTAAACACAAACTGATGAACACCATAAATCTAACAATGGGACTTTCTGTAGTGGTTGTTTAAGGCAGGTTGGCTGCTTCAAAGGATGGTTGCTTAACACAAGTTGGACTGTACAAACCTCACTTAGGATTCCATGGCTTGTTGAATTTGGATTTTAACTGCCAGATTTAGGCACCTTCAGCGTCACTGTTCACAGCTTCTTCCTCTCCGACATCAATGTCTATCTGTCTATCTATTCCTTGTCTAGTGGATTCCAACGATATGATGTATGGCTCGGACCCAAAGTACATTGATGAAGTGAAGGGAATATGTGCCATGTTGATGGAACAAGTGTTGACCCATCTTAAGACATTCACCACCCCTGAGGTTTGTTACATGTGTCTCTATACTGGATTATTGTTTGAAAAAATTTCAGCAACAACATGTTTTTTGTCACATCATCATTAAACAACTTTTTTGTGTTGTTAATGATAATAATATGATGGGAAAGTACAGTTAAAGTATGATCTTGATTTTCTAGAATGTACCTGCATTTTCTATAATCAAATTAGATATTATGTGTTTGTTTAAAACTCATTAATTTTTTTGTATGTTCAAAGTTGTGTAAAACTTTTTTAAAGAATGCGTTTCTTTGTTTTGTGAATATCTTGGCCATTTTCAAATATATTGTGAATGGCCAAACCAAAAAGCTTTACCCAAACCATATAATTTCATTGTATATTTCAGACTTACAAGAGACAAACACAGCTGTCCCTTGAGTTGTTTAATACACTTATATTACATGGGGATGTAGGGGAGACAGGCTTACAGAACCTTGCAGTAAATCTGTGGATACTATCGCAGAAACATGGCGAGGCTGACCCTAAAGAAATGGTAATGGGCTTTTTGTCTTATAGTTGTCAAGACTTTCTCCTTTTCTTACCATGATTTCTATCTGATTTTGTTTTCCTTCAATAGCTTCTATCTTGTCTAGTTGCCTTTTTGAGGGGACACAGGCTTACAGAAACTGGCAGTTAATCGTTTGAATATTGTCACAGAAACATGGCGAGGCGGACCCTAAAGAAATGGTAATAGGTTATTTCCCCTAATGGAAACTGTGAAGACTTTTTCTTTTTCCTTCAATTATTCCTATTCTCACCTAATGTATCTGGTTGATTTTAATGAATTGAATGGCTCTAGCAAAATTTATAATGTATAAGATAAAGGGGATACATGCCAAGTCAATAAGGCAAATTGTGAATACTTTCTCCTTTTCCTTCAATATTTTCTATTCTATCCTAATGTATCTGGTTGATTTTGACTATTTGAATGACTACGTCCAGTTGTATGATGTTTAAAATGAAGGTATATGTGCCAATTCAATGGGGCAAATTGTGACTAATTTCTCCCTTTCCTGCAATAATTTCAGTTCTTTCTTGTCTAGTGGATTTTAATGAGTTGATGTATGGCTGCTTTGCCAAATCTATAATGTGTGAAACAAAGTGGATTTGTTGCAAGTGGATGGAAGAAAATACCATATTTACTATTATAACTCCACTATGATAGTAATGGATGACATCAAACCATTGTCAAAGGAGGATAATGGCTCTTTTTTGTCAAAGGGTTTCAAAAGTTTTATTAATTTTATTAAACTGATGCTGCAAATTGAATTATGATTTCAAACCAAACATTTCATTTTCAAACCTTGTTTAAACCAGCATCATGTTTAAATTCATTTTTATTTACTTTCAGAAAAAACTTCACCATGCAATTAGAGTGAAAGCAGATTTAGCCCCAGATAAAGGTGTCTATCAAGAATTGCTTGGCAAAATACCACTACCAACAACCTCCTAACAGTCCTTAATTAACGTTTTGTTATGTTTATATACAAAATGTTTCTTATCATATAAGTATCTATATAAAAATTGACAACCTTAATTGTTAAGTGTTAAGAGTACTCTACTTCTAATTTCAAAGTCACTTTGTTTTTGTTAAAAAATTGTTGATGTAATGTCATTACGAAAAAACAACAAACAAACAAGCATCATATCTTTACCTAACCGTTTGAACAGGTTTTCTAATATGGGGTTATTTGACTGTTCCAAATTGAACAAATGCTGTTGTCAATTATCAAACATGGTACCTTTGGGGTTATTTGACTGTTCCAAATTGAACAAATGCTGTTGTCAATTATCAAACATGGTACCTTTGGGTTTTTTTGTGGTAATTTATTGACCATTTTTACAAAAAGGAGAAAATGCTCTTTCTCTGAGGTTTTCATAAATCTTCAACTGCTTGAGTGTTCTATCCACAGAGTGAATTGAACATATGTTTTAGGATTTTACAATAAACACAACTAGAATATAATACCCCTAAGGAATATTTAAAGGAAAAATGGTTTGTTGGAAGCATTATCCCCATTTGTCACAACAATTTTTTTTATTTTCCAAAGGAATATTTTGGCTGACCGCTTTAAGATACTAATATATCAACTACGAAGGTTTTTTATAGTGAGATATATTAATTCAAGGGTTCAATGCAAGACTATAGTAAGTGCTTCACAAACATGAAGCACTAAGTATAGTATTGCATTGAATCCTTGCACTGTTTTGTAAAATAAACTTAAGAAATTTCAAGGAAGAAGTTTGACATTTACTTGGTTTACTGTTAATGAAAATGTTAATTCTTATTTTTGATACTTATGATACAATAGTACAATACTCTACATCTCTTGGGCTAGTGCCTTTGTCTAAAGGTTTTCATTAAGTACTCCAAGCATAAGATAATACAAGAAAAAGTATTGATGTGACAAAAAGCTTTAAGTGCTTACATTTATAGCAGCCGCTTTTTTATCAATACTGAAATAACTATACTTCTTTTACTGAACAATCTGTTGCAGAGAACATTGTAATCAATCATGCTAAATGTGCATATCTTTTGGAAATAAATTTTTAATAAAAGTTTGAAATTTTGGTAATAATGATCAAATCATTATTTTGTTAATTTTGTTAACAAAAATTTGAATTCAAAAAGGGATGTTTTTCCTTCTTTTTGTGAGTTACATGTAATAGGGTACTCCAAATGTTTTATTATTAGCAATATACATGTACAATGAATATGTTAAATTAAGCTTTGTCTTAGGCATAAGAATTATGTATTAAATTATTTTATCTAAATGATTATTATTACGTTCTTTTTTTTAATGGATTAGCTAGTCCCTTTTACCATTATGAAATAGTATCCAGTTTTACCTTTAACCCATTACCAAACAATAAAGACATTTGACCAGTTTGTTGCAGGCGACTTTTGAAACCATTGATGGAAAAGGAGACATTGCTCTTAACGAGCAATTTCTCTTTTCCCTCAATGTTTTAAGCCCTATCAGAAGATTATGTTCCAAGTTTATCACATTTTGAAATGTTGTCTGCAAATTCTTTCGATTTGGGACAGTCGGAAATTTGGCGTTTGGTAAAGGGTTAAATCTAACAATTATGGATACGTAAAGTAGGTTACTACGTTTCCTTCATTTTTGTGGCTGGTATTTATTCGAGCATTTCATTTCAACTAAAGCAGAAATATCAAACCAAAAGGAGGTTTGAGGACGTATTATGAGTAAAGCCCAATAATAAGCAGAATGCTAGAAAGTTCAACCTTTTACAAGTCGTTAGCTCTGAGAGCTCGACCCAGGTCTGAATCGGAATTCACACAAGCAAGGGATCTCTCCCATGCTAAGAAGTGTCCAATGATTATTATTTAAACTTTCCCCCATTTAGAAATGGTTATTGTTGGTTGCTTGTTTGTTAAGTTTAAGAAATCCAAAACTTGTTTAAAAATGGATTGACGCTGGTTAGAAAGACTTGTCAAAAGCTAACAAGAAAGTACATGTGACATAAGTATTCCATTTATAGACTCATTGCCTAATGCACTCTGATAAAGTTTTTCCTAGATTAGGATGCAATGGCAGCCGGCGGAATCTTGTAAAACGCCTAATTTTGTTTTGTTCAATATTGGGAAAAAACATTGTGACAAAAGTAGCAATTTTCTAACAAAGACCAGTATTATTTTGTCGTAGTGGTTTCTTAACCCTTTCCCAAACAACAAATTTTGGACTGTCCCAAATTGAAATAGTTTGCAGACGACATTACAAATAGTGATGAAATTGGGAAATAGTGTTCTGATAGGTCAGACAACATTGTGGGAAAAGGAAAAATTGCTCGTTACGAGCAATTCCTCCTTTTTTAACAATATTTTCTAAGGTCGTCTGTAATAAAGTGGTCAAATGTTGTCATTGTTTGGGAATTGGTTAAAACACGTGTAGCAGGTAATATGAAGCAATCCTGGAAAGGAAGAAGTATTTAACCTGTCAACACGAGGTTCCTGTGGTTATGCCTCACTGAAATAGTGTGACTACTGTATTACGTTTCACCATCTCTTTTGTCAAAGCGATTAGGGTGGGAAATAATTGACAGAAGAGGAGATCATCATATATCAAAGTCGATGATAAAAACCATAGTACCGTTCTATTAAACATTTGATACTAACAATTTGCGTTAGTTTAAAGCACCAGTCTCTCTTATTTCAAAAGTTGGCTTAGCAATATTGCATAGTAACACATCATTGAAATCGTCTCTCCAAACGCTTCCAATGATATGTCACATTGCAATATTGTACTTTTATCCAAGATACTATTCATGTTTACAAGTGTTGATATTGTCCTTTAGTTTAGTGAAATAGTACCAACGTGTCCTTTATGGGGTTACTGGATAATGATACGGACGATTAGCGGATTATGGAATCTGATACTTGTTGTGCGAAAGTTTACCATATACGGATATATGTAGGCCGAAACTCTCCGGGGAAGTATCGTTTATCATTAAGTAATTAGATGATAGACAATTTTGTCATCAGAATGTCCATGTGTATACATGTAGATACTGGCCACTTTTAGAAACAGCATGCTTCAATTAATTCCACCACCGCCTCCACTAAATAAATAGCATGATTGATCGCACTCAAGCCTTATTACGTGTTGGCGAAAGTTTAGATGCTTTCGGACCTTTCCAGACTGGTTAAGTGCATGTTTTCAGGACAGGAAAAATTTCGTTGACAAAGCCATTGTTGCTAGTTAAAAACCAAACTCCCCACAATGATTCACCTTGTGGGATTGATCACCGCCACTACAAATGTCACATGACCATTTGATTAGCAACAAAAATGGCGTTTAAAGATGGTGTCGAAATCCCCTACAATTATAGTAATTTGTGTTTTATTTGTAAAGAAAACGAAAAATCTTTTATTTCATTTAACTAGTCAGAAATCAACACACACACACACAAACATCATTACATACTTAATCATAATTAAAACACTTGAGAAGAAAAACGTAACCATCATTTAAATTCCATCCAAATCTGGATCGAAATATTATGGTGCGGTGATCGATGTAACGTAGCAATGGGAGATTACTGTTGGGTGTTTTATAAGCACGATATAGTATCACACATAAATCAAATCTCCAATTTATCATTATTCAACTATTTAGTTACTGGGTGTTTACTAACTTTCATAGCAGTTAGGGGACCAATCTACGAAACAGTTTTAGTTTCGGGCTGTACAATTTATGTTAGTATTATTTCTTTAACAGTCGACATTGGTAACTTTTAACGATTTAATGGATATCACTAAAGCAAGCTGAGCATAAAGGACATTATCTCCGTGATAATTAAAGAATAGCTTTTAACACAGTTTGGTGTGAAAAAAGGGTCGTAAGTGAAAGGTTTAACCATTTTCATTACCAAATTTTTGCATCTGGCACATAATTCTTTAAAGACCACTGTGGCAACAACATAAATCTCTCATGACGAGCAACTTATCCGTGTTTTCCCTTTTAGTGATCACTTTTTTTTTTAACCAATGACACACTTTCGTAAAAGCAGAACTGGTTATGACTTTCAGAGGCCAAAGCGTTACTGTGATGCTAACAAATACGTACGCTTTACACAAGAAGTTTTCTTTCAGTCGTTAATTTCAGATTGATTATCTAATGCCCGATTTAACCCATTTCCAAACAATAACGACATTTTACCACTTTGTTGCAGACGACTCTTGAAAACATGGTGGGAAAAGGAGAACTTGCTTATCACGAGCAATTTCTCCTTTTCTCACAAAAGTTTTCTTCTCTATCAGTGGACTACTTTCCAATTTCATCACATTTTGAATTTTCGTCTGCAAACTCTTTTTAATTTGAGACAGTCGAAAATCTGGTGTTTGGTAAAGGGTTAACAGATATTGGTTCGTAAGAATACACGCAGAGCATACATATAGAAGGTAATATGGACTTTTGCACGTAGATTCTGCAATGGATCTTGACAAAGCTATTCTTGTCGACGAAGATATTTTAGATAAAGAACAAATAAGTACTTTTGGAAATCGCCTATCACTTAGACAATCGACCATAGTTATGAAATCAACCCAGGTGACAGTTTGGTATCATTTGAAGGCAAATCGAAATGTGCACCGTTTCGCAAATAGGACGAGACAGTTTTGTGCAATTTCGATTCTTAATTACGAACGACATAACAGAACGATTAAGGTTTCATCAATCAAACTTGTACGCTTTCAGACGACAGAAACCATACTTTTCCAAAAGACAGAGTCGGATGTAATGGAAATATGTTGTTTGATATGCATACATGCACTGTTAAGGTATCGCCGGCGAGGCTGGGCTTTGGGTAGTGCTTGTTTGTAGATATTTTGAAAGGATTGTCTCACAAGTGTTGATTTTTTATTTTAGAAAATGCATTGTCTTCTACCGATAAAATGGCAATATATATTTCAATAGTAACATAGGACTAAATTACTGACAGCTTCCCAACCCCGTATATAAAACCTTACACTTAAGAGATTAGTCATTTCAAGGGTTCAGTGCAATACTATATAGTAAGTGCTTCATGTTTATGAAGCACTTACTATAGTCTTGCATTGAACCCTCGATTTGTAATACCAGCGCGATGAAAACCTGGTGCAACGCGACTGGTGTGTTGCGTTTTATTGGACAGCATTTGTCTGGCTGTGCATAGCGGTTAAAGACTTGTTAAAACACTTTACGAACGCCCTTGATTTAGAACGACTGCACGAAAATCGCAGTATGTGTCCAAAACGGGCGAGATTTCACCGAGCGAAAAAGTGCACCCAGATTATTTCTGGAAATCTAAAAGCGTTTTATGGGAATCTATGAACGAGGCTGGAAGGAAAAATGGGTTAGATGTACGCAATTCAATATGATATAATTAGCTGTTCTATTTCGATATAATGGGAAGCGGGATTAAGGTTTAATTAGGTTCGATTTTAGCAACATTTCTGTTTTACCCCTGAGGAAATTCAAACATGCGCCATCAGTGTAGATACTAGATAAGGAAATAATCATCCAGACAGCGATTTACAAACATCGTAAGTTAAGAACTTGCATGAGGTCTAAACAACTTTCAATCTTATTTCAAAAGTAAGAAAAGCAATTTTGTAACACGTTATTGGAGTGACGCTTCAAACGACATGAACGCATTACATTGCAATATTGTGCCTTGTTTGATCCTGTACCAAACGCCAAAATTTCGACTATCCCAAATTGAAAGAATTACAGACGACATCTCAAAATAGGATGAAATTGGAAAGCAATCTTCGGATAGGGCAGAAAGCATGGTGGCAAAAGGAAAAAATGCTCGTCACGAGCAATTTCTCCTTTTCCCCACAATGTTTTCCAGAGTCGTCTGCATCAAAGTGGTTAAATGTCGTTGTTGTTTGGCAAAGGGTTAAGAGAGTATCCATGCATATCATAACATAACATAACATAATTTTATTAGAACTTAGGCACATAGGCCCATAGTTCAAATACATTTACAATTACATGCATGAACATAAATAAACAATATAAATATGAAGTAAATCACATACGAATTACAATATATTTGAGATGGACAAAAGGATTAGTACATATTCGAATGAAAATAATGAAAAAGACTGGCGGTTTTGACTGGCGCAAATAATTTCTTTGTGTCGTTTCGTGAAGCGTTTTCCCGGGGTTGCAGTTCGGATGCAGCGGTACAACTCTTTCGTGACGTTCACAAAGTAGCTTACGTAAATCGCCACAAGATCCCAAACTTCCCTGGGGATTCGATCGTTACCAACATTTCCTTATTGCTTTAAAAGGAAGGCCACGCTCAGAGTAATCAAACGTGGCAGATTGCGTATTAACAACCTTTACCCGAAGGAAGCCATTTGATTTTTTTTCCGAATAGTTTTGGCTTATTCATTTTGCACCAATTGTACTTTTTCTTTTTACAACCTGGATTTGGGGTTCTCAAAATGGATCCTGAACTTTTTTTCTTTTTTCCCCTAAAGAATGTCCAATTAATACTTGACGCGGACGGCAACTTTAATGAATTAATGAATGTAATATGGCACGTTGGGTTTAGAAAATGTTGTGAACTAGAAGTGATAGCTCCATAAAAATACAAAATCGATATAACTTGGAATTTCTTAGAACCGATCAAGGTATCAACGCAACCCTATAGGGGTTATTGCTGAAAAGTAAATAAGCAAACAAATTTTTTCTCGTGATGATTTAGATTTGGGTGGATTTTGGAAGCGTTTCAAACATGGCCTTTTGGTGAATTCAAAAAGGTTAATTTAGCAAAATTCAGTTCTATTTTTCTCCCAAGACTCACCTTATTCATCAAATAATATGCTTTTCTGGGGTTCTTAAGGTGGTGAACTGTTGATTCGAATCTAAAACCCGCGTGGTCTTTTGAATTTTATTGTAAATTAACACAAAACGATTTTATTTGTTTTCTAAGGGAAACAACTCTGTATACCTGAGTTTTCATGGATTACTTCCCCCAAGAAGGGAGGTAGTAAGTAATAATACTCAATATCAAAACTTATCCAAGAACATCTTCTAGAACTTCAGACTAAATGCTATTATCATCTAAAAAATGATTTTATTCATTTGTCATACAAACAAAACTCAAGATTACTTATTTTTTTCTCTTTTTATTAAAAGTTTTTCACTTATCAATTTATCTACAAATGAGTCCCTTAGCAACAACAACAGCGAAACTGGCGGGGGTTTGAAGTTCGTTGTCAGTGTAAACATTGTTGAATGGCTGTAAATTGTTTTAAAAATAATTTCCAATTGGTATTGATATTGATGGTATTGAAAAAGATGACCCAAGGACTTCAGTTTTGTTTATGTTTACAAAGTGTAGGAAGTATTTTATAGTGTAATGTCATAGTGCTTTAGACTGATAGTCTTTAATTGAAGGAAGGAGTCTCAATGTGACAGTTTACTTTTGTTTTCCCTGTCACAATAAGTGAATGACTTGATTATCCCAAACGACAGAGCCTGCAAAGGAGATAGGTAAGATAATCCTTCAAACGATAATCTATTTAACGGCTTGATATCTTTATCTAATGTAATTGAAATGTCTTAATTTCTTTATGATGGGTGGAGTAATATTGTATCCTGCATACATGTCTTAAAGTTTATTCTTGATAGATCTAATGGGGAAGTTGTTGAAAAACTGAACATAAAGTATGTTCCTCAATGTAGAGATTCACCAGTGTAGGCAATCTTCTTTGATTCTCTTATATTAAAAGGACTTATTGACCAAACTTAATTTTTGTAGATTTTTCTTTTTCATTTCTCACAATCATTTCTTTTCATAAGGAATTTCACTATGAAATATTCATTTCAAAAAGACCAGCATTGGGCATTCTTAAAGTTTCTACCAGTTACAAAATCTCATATGGTCGATGGATTAGAAGTAACTTGTTTTGAGATGAAAACGCCAATATTTTCAAGTAATATTTACAGTAGTTTGCTCACATTGTGTTGCTATGTTTAGAATTATTCACCTGCTTTATAGGCCTACTAATACTTATGCAATAATCTATATTTCAAGAGCATTTTCCTTAATGAATGCTTGTATCTTAATTCTTAACCCAAATTGTCAAACTAAGGATTTACTCATTCAAGTGTGTCTTCTTTTATTTGGGTTTTACATCGTGTCAACATTTTAGATATATTGGGATACCCGGCTCATCATTGATGCAATTTGATGGAGGGAGACCCCTAACCTTACCTTTACCCATCAGGGCCAGTCAAGATGGATAGAACCATCTGCAATTTCATTACTCACCGTGGAGTCAAGCAATGAGAATTCAGATAAATCACTACCACAATTTTAACAGATATGGGAGTGCTTTGATAGTTTAAGAGCTAATATTCCTTTTCACAGTAATTCTATCTTTAAAGAAAAAGGCTATGCACTAATTGTATGTTTATGTATAAAAACGAACTTATCTGCTTTACAAGATATTATCAGGTTTGGTTATTTGTTCTCTGATTTCTTTAGGGTTGTGCCCAAGTGGCTCAATGAACATATCATCTACAAGTATTTGTAAGATCCACCTTCAATGACAGAAAGGTGTTCCTTATATTACAATCAACTAGACTAAGTTTATATGGCTGTTTGTTCAGGTGGGTTATTTCAAGTTTAACAATTTCAAAATGTATTGAAAAATTAAATAATCCATAAGATCAAAAACCTAAGGAAACCTAGTTAACACCTTATAGTAAGGGTCCTGCTTGGTTCAGTGGTTAAGGTGGTGGTATTAGTACTTGGGGATCCCTGGTTCGAGGCTCAACGCTAACTAGTTCCCTAGCCTAATATTAATGAATCCATGTGAGCTGTAACATGACGGAAAAATTGTTGACACAATATCTTACCCCATATAAACAAACAAACAAACAAACAAACAAACAAACAAACAAACCACTTAACAATGATGGCGACGGGACTTAGCTACGATTCGGACGCAAGACCTTTGATAAAATGGCTCTTAGGAACCAATGGAGTAGACATAACTGATGGCCGGAACGTGAGGAATTAGCCTCAACTATCACTCACTCCAGTGTCTGAATCCTACGTTATGCGTAAGTCATTATGGCTCAGACGTTTAAGACGGAACTATGTTGACCTTAATGAGGATTGTGTCTTCGATGTGCGACCACATTATGGCTTAAATCTCCATTGTCTGCCCTAGTGTCTGGTCGACAGTTTGTAATTTACACCACAGGGACTGAAGTCATTTACCTGTATTATAACAATATATACATACCCAACTTGTTTTAAATAATATTTTTTTATTTTATATATATTGTTGATACAGATTTATATGACTATGACATATGTCCCTGCGCTTTACACTCGTTCATCCTGGCGCGGACGTATCAGTCGAGTTTATGGAGAGTCGTTGTTCTAGAATAGAGGGTTCGGGTTTAGCAGAGGGGTCATGTGACCAATGCTTCCGATCTTATGTTCGAACAAGATTGCCGCGCAACAGGAAATTCTGCTCTTTTAACCTACTTTTACCAATGATATTCACAGCGTGTACCATGCAAGAGTTGACCATCAACCACAAACACCGAAAAATTGATGGTCATCTTATGCGGGGTACACAATGTGTCTGTCATTGGCAAAAAGTGGTAAAAAAGAAACAATACCCGTTCCGTCATGGGCGCGGCCATCTTGTTCGGAAAAAAAAGACATTGGTCTCCCGCCTGGAGATTGTGTTTTCTACTCTTGCATGTTTTCAATGCGTTTCGGTTGTATTATACACGACTACATTCCCATTCGCTCTATACATACATGCACGTCAGCAGTCTGGACGTGACCTCTGCCAGCGGAATGGACCCGCCCCTTTTTGGAAATTGACCGATATCGGAAAAACGAAATGGTACTTACGGCTCTTTTAGACCTCTGCATTGCTTAATTATGATGAAATAATTAAAAGGCAAAACGAACACTAGAAAGTAGGAGCTGGGAATTTTTTTTTTGTTTGACTGCTCAAAAGGAGGGTATTTATAAATAGTGGAAATGTGAAAAAATTAGACAATACTTTTTTCTTTGAAATAACTTCATACAGAGGAGCTAGACAAACTCACTTTAAAAATACTTTTTTGCACTGAAATTGGTCCCAAACACAGATTCGTCCTGACCAATGCTTTGCAGTCGTCTGACGGTCCTCATATAATATAATTATACGTATGTCCATTATAAACTCTTAAGCAGACGGAAACGATCCCCCACAGTTCGAGTCTTTATGAGCGTGTAGTTCTCCCATATAAATTGCATCGTTGACAGACACGGTATTGCATATCCCTGGTGTATACTCGTATAAAGTTGGAACAAAAGCGGGATGCATTAGGTGCGTTGTCCCCGTCTGACAGGTTTATTGGAGGCGATATTGCAGACTTCTCAATCTTCTGACAGAACGAAGGACGTCTGCGAGTGGTATTAAGGTAACCAGCGGTGGACATTTCCGAAAGATTTCACAAGAAAAAGGCGCGTGTCATATGTTTAAAAGGACTATCTCAGAGATTTGAATTTTAGCATTCTTAAATGTATTCTGCAGGTTAAATGACAATATTAATTTCTAAAGTTACATGATGCTTGTTTATTTGCAGCGTTTTCAAGTTTACATAACATATATATAGATCATTTGCATTTCAGATACTACAAACCTTTTAAACAGGGTTATTTCGTCAACAAGGAGCTAAATTTAGAATCGCAAGTGCTATTTTATGATATCATCGTCACGGCAGTCTTTGGAATGTTTTAACCTCTTTTGTCATATGACGTTATATTAGCATGTTGTGCGAGAGGGAATTCCTTCGTTCATCTTCAAACCGGCTCACTCCACATTATCAAACGAAATCATGGGATCTCAGCAAAGGACTTGAAAAAGGTCTTTGTTTAAGTTGCATTTCTTGCTTATATCAATCTTTCGTTTATTACTACCAGAGCACAGCTATCTGAGTTAGCTCCTTTAAAGCTTTCACACGTTCATTCAGTATTGTCTGACCGAATTTTAGTTTTACTACGTAAACACACTTCTATAATGAAACAACATGTTTTATGTGAGGAAAGACATGTGGGAATAATTGCTTTTTACTCCTTTAAGTACCAGAGCAAAGTTCATGTAAATGTATGCTATATTAATAGGGAAGCTCGTTATGTTTTAGTTATATATTAATAGCTTGTAGCATAACAAAATTAAATTTCCGTCGTTATTAAGTTTGTACCCACCTGACCTGGGTACCGTTTTACTAAACAGTTTACGCTTAAGATTTGCGTAAGTCTAAAACAACAATTCCTCTTATTTCAATATTGGACGAAGCAATATTGCAAAGTTACACATCATTGGAATCGTCTCTCCGAGACGCTTCCAATGACGTGCCACATTGCAACATTGTACTTTCATTGAAGATACTATCCATGTTTATCAATTATGACTTACGCAAATGTTTTCCGTAAGTTGTTTAGTAAAACAGGCCCCTGGAACTTAGAAGTGTTGATTCTCTTCCTCGCATTGAAATAATGACTGGTCACGATTGGAAGCAAAATCATACGCAAAAAAAGACTTAGGGAATCGTGATTTTGTTACAGTATGTTATAAGGTAGAATTCATTGTGGTGAATAGGTTAAATTGCTTACTCTGAGCAAATGAGGCAAAATGAGGAAGTATCGTAAAAGGGGATGAAACATTTCAATTTGTATGGTGTTTAACTACGTATCAACAATATTTAAGTTGTGTAGCGGTTTTCCTGGATTCATCAGTACTAGGCTAGGGCTCTGTGACTTGTCGAAAGGTCTCTCCCACGAAACCAGAGGTGTTGGTTGGGCTCGAACCCGGACCCCCACGCTCTAAGTCCGCGAACTTAACCACTGGGCCACGCAGAACCCTAAAAACGTTTCAATGTCCAAGCACATCGTTGCAACGGCTTTTTCTCAAAGCTGCACTCTGACCCATGTACACGTACATGTAGTAACAGTAACTGTTCATGTTTTCTCTCTTAATTGCATTGCTTTCTCTTCATTTCACCCTTATTGCTCTTTATCTTGTTCCTCTCACCTTGTATGTGTTTGACTCTTATGTATACTTTTGAAAATGTATTTGTTTAATATGTATGTATACCTATGTAAATCTTCAGAAAATGGAGCCAATAAAGCTATACAGTGTATATAATGGCGTTTTCTCAAAGCTGCCCAAGGGATAGGCTTAGCATTACAAATAACGCAAGTCTTGATTTATCCAAACTGGTTAGAAACCATTGTAATGAATAAGTGAAAACTGCTCATATAGAGCAAAGCATTTTTTCGTTGCAGTGGTTTCTTATACTTTTTTGAGCAGATGAGACAAAGTAAGTTTGTAGTTTCAGATAAAGTCTTAAAGCATTTCGATGTCCAAACAGACTGTTTCAATGGCTTCTTTAAAAGGGGTCTTTAGGAATAGGATAACTCAAGGCTTTACGTATTTCACTAGTTGAATTTGATCTATGTTAAGAACTTCTTTCAGTACTAGGATAAGCATTTTTACAACCTTTTTTTTTTTAAATAAAACACCAGTATAAAGTAATTTGCTTCATTTTGTTTTATTTAAAAAAAATGTTACATGTCACAATTTTTTAAATAAACAGTTTGAAATAAACAATCAGGAGAAACCCGATTTGAAATTAGATTAAGCAGATAGACTCAGACAACGTTTTATGAGCATTTAATGATGCTTATTTATTGTTTGGTGAGTTTTGAAAAAAATGTACCTCCCTGATTTCCAGTTTGGACTTATCAGCGAATTTTAAAACCGCTTAGTCTCAACTCGGCTAGAAGGCACATTTTCAAGACAAAGTGTACCCAAAAGCCAGAATCAGGCTTATCAGCAAATTTCAAATTCAGTTAATTATGACATGTTAGGTCTTAATTCGACTAGATCACACTTCTACAAGTCAAAATATATCAGAATTCCACCAAACATGATGATAATTGATTCTTACAAATTTCCAAAACTGAATTTTTGTTTCAAAAGTGGTTGTAACAAAATCTTTCGACTGGGAAATAAGGTGCGGATCAATGACGGAAAGGGTTTTTACGACTCAGGAGATCATTGATATCTGAGCTATTGAGTTAATATAAAGGAATTGTTCATAACATTTGTACAAATTTTGTAAACATAAGATTCGTCAAAACAATGTTCTAACACCAAATACGAAGTACATAAATCATACAGCACGCAGTGCAGAAGCAAGATTCAATTTCACTTGTCACAGTCTGGTATTTACTTTGGAATGTGTTTGACATAAGTTCAGTCTTTCCAACATTTGACTCAGTCAAAATTCAAAGAAATTACCGAAATTGACATTAACATCGATGCATGTCGATCGCCAATTTAATACAGCCCTGTTTAAGCTTGTTTATTTCACATCGATTGTGAAGGAAGCTTAGAGCTTATTAAATCCACTCTCGATGACTGCTTCCTGGATACTATACCAGTACTCGCGCCGATTCGTGGGCTAGTCCCGGCAATTTTCACCTCGCCTAACGGGGATTCGAAGTCGGGTCCCTCGGTACAAGAGGCCGACGCTCTACCACTGCCCCACTGGCGCCCACAATACCGCCCTGTTGAATCGTCTATTGTGGCTTTATGTTGTCGAGATTTCTAAATATTTAACTATGGCAATAGTCTGATATCAGATTCTTTGCAGTACGTATAAAAACCAATATGTACTAAAGAACTGATATTAATTATATCGGTTAAATACATAACATGTTTTGTTAATGGGAATCTCTTGTTAGTCGCTAGTTTGTTATCGTTACAATCAAAACAGGCGATATGAGTAATACACGATTACCATAAAAAATACGGGATAGAGGGGAGTGCCACCGACACAGATGTACTTTTCGTTACAAGCATCCCAGCGCTATTAAATGGATTTTACAATATTAGGCATGCTCACGTATTGACTGATCATTTAGGATAAAATCAAATCATTTTTATCAGGTTGGTTGGTAATTGGCGAAATCAAACTCTAAGCCTGTATCAAATATAAAGAGGTTCATGTAATTGCAACGTGAGGGGCTGTATTGGTCTGTTTTTATCAGGCATTCTTTTACTCTGAGGGGAAGAATTGATACATTCTTTATCATATAGTAAAATTGGGTAATTAGGGGAAAGGCATGTGTGCCTATTCATAGGGGAAAGAAAACACCCTGAGGAAAACTGCATGATTTTAAAGAAATTATTCACTGGCATCTGAAATATAGTAAAAAATAAAAAGGCCTGTATATGTATGGGTTAAAAGCGTTTAAAAGTGAATACGTTTGTAGACGACAAATGGTATCTCACCGAAATCCAACACAAAATTCTTGTATAATTGAAGATATTGTTTGGAAAATTGAATTGCCCGTACGAACGGTCCATTCTTACGCTATAAAATGTTGTCTGTAATAGTAACATATACCCAAGGGAGTTTTATCCATGGGATTAATCAAATTACAAACAGTTGATATCTAGACGACGGTGGACCCTAGACGACATCATACGTATTGATGGACGTTTAGATTTAATTGATGTGTTGCACAGATCTATTATCTACTTAATGGAATGCAATACCATTGGGGAATGTTTTGTTGATCCCTATGGGCCAAGCGTTTGGACAATAATACCACTGGACAACCCATAAGCTAGGAATCTTCAGACAATCGCTTATTTATGAATGGATGTATTATTATCAAACACTCCATTGCAATCAAAATTGTAACATCCCTTTTATTCATGATACTGCAGTTTGAGGCATTGACTGAACATATCATTAGAAATTAATGCGACAAAACAACAACTGTTTATCATGAGTAACTTATCCTTTTGCAAACTCCTCACAGTGATATCCCCTTGCTACGCTGCATCTACCACTGCCAGCACAAGATTTTTCATCCAGATTTGGATGAAATTCAAATGATGCTGTTTTGTTGTGAGGTTACCAGATATCTTAGTTAATTTAGTACCAATATCATGTATTGATTTATTTGACCAGTTAAGTTGAAAAAAAAATTGGTTTTGTTTATAAATAAAGCAGTAATGGATTACAATTTTTTAGTTTTGCCGCCATCTTGTTATGCCATTTTCGTTTCTAAGTAGGCGGTCACGTGACATTTGTGATGGCAGTGATCATCCCCATACAGGGAGATCACTGTGAGGAGTTTGATCCTTTTGTCACAATGTTTTGTTCTCGGTGTCAAACTGACTATAACAAATCCGTCGCCTTTCGCTGTTTCTTCTAATTTGGAGGAGTCAAACATTCCTATTCCTATTACTGTTCCTATGGAAGGAGGGCGTAGGGCTAATTGTTACACAACGCATTAGGCGTCAAGCTCCTTACTATTATCTCCCCTTAATGGGATTGATCACTGCCCCTACGAATGTCGCATTACAATCTGCTTAGAAACGAAAATGGTGTTTAAAGATGGCGGCGACACCCAACATAATATATCATATCTGCTTTATTTTTAAAGAAAACGAAATACATTGTACTTTTGTATTTAACTAGCCAGAAATGAACACAAGAAGACATTATTACTAAATACTGTACCAGATAATAACTTAAAAAAAACTTATGTCATCCAAAACTTTGATAAAAATCTTGTGATTACAGGGATCGATGCAGCATAGCAAGGGGAGATCACTGTAAGGAGTTTGACTGGATACTGGACAACATTCATCAAGAAAGCCAATACTGGAGTTTTTTTCAGCGTAGGCAACATTTTACATTAAGAGGACAAACCCACTGATGGAGATTTTAATGCTTTTGAAATGAAATGTCTTCTATCAATGAAATGATATCAGGGATCAATTAACTTACAGAAAACTAGGTTATTGAAAAACTTCTCATCTCCTTTCATACTCGTGTTACAAAGATACAGCACATTCAAGTGGTTTGTTTTGTTAACGAATACCTTTTTATATCCGTCAAGCGAAAAAGTTGAAATGGGTAAGGGCGTCTTTGACCCAGATTGTGAAAGAATCTTTTTCACATGTGTTACTCATACAACACACTCTTTGATAAAGTCTCTATATGTTGTTATTGATATCGATATTGATTTTTTTTATGTTATAATGGTCAAATAGATATTCGTTGTATTACTTGGTAAAAATATTTCTGAAAAAAAATCACTTGTTGATTAAGAGCAATATTCATTATGGTTCCTAAGGGCTTATTGTTTTAAATCTTCTTTATTTGGCATTGTCAAACACTATCTAAGAACTTTTGTTGATCACTCTTGGTAATGCTTTATGCATACGTACCAAGCCTAATGCGAACTAGTGCAAACTCGCAAGCTGGATTTGCCTGCTCAAGGGATTTGAACCAATTACCCTCGTGTCTCGAAATCAAGGTTCTTCCCAAGGCTTATTGCCATTCCTCTCAAGTGCAACATGCGGAATACCTCAAAGACTTCATTGCTATTGGTACCATAGCAACGCTTCAGTAAGATACCATATATGGACATCATGTCATAAGAATGGTCGTCAAATTTCCCATGTTCGGAACGTAACTCTATCTCGATTTTCTTACAACATAGCAACGGAGTGTTACCACATAGCAACAAATAGTCAAGTATTAAACAAATTTTAGTTTAAAAGTTAATTGAAAATGTTAGTATATTTTAGCCCGATTAGAAGGTTGATATGACAGCATCAATGTAAAACGTTATGCATCATAATCGAATCTGTTCTTTATTGATATGTTTCGCCTATTAATTTAAGCCTAATTGGAAAGGCGATAGTAGCAACAATGTAAAATTCTATTTATTATAAGTGAATTGGAGAACATTTGAAACTTAAGACAATAAGTTCCAAGTAGATATCTTCGAAAATCGTTGAAAGAATCTATATCACGAAAACATAACGACACATATTTACCTGCTTTTCGTTTTCATTATTGTCAATTTGTTTCATTCGGGTTTTACAACTTATATGCAAGCTATGTTTCAACTGATTTATTTTAAATCGCTCTTGGCGAAAGCTTGCAGCTTATTCAAGCCACTCTCGCTGACTGCTTCCTGGATACTTAACCAGTACTCGCGTCGTTGTGTGTGCTAGTCCAGGCAATTTTCACCTCGCCGCTAACGGGTGTCGAGCCCGGGACCCTTGTTATCAACCTTTTAGGATAAAAATATGGTGTACGAAATAGACCGAAATTGACCGAATAGACCGAAAAATGCTAGTGCGATTAAAACAAACCTCCAGTTTTACAAAACAAACGTTATGTTTTTCATCTTTTTGAATAAGACGTTAATTATATTGGTTTAATCATATTCCTATCAATTGTATCAACTTTGATATCTCTAAATATTTCCACTGACTAGGTTTTGAAACATACCGACACTATCAGTATAGGAAGAGCCGCTAATGACTTACAAAGGTTATGGCTGTTAGATATCGGCCCAACCCCTGTGAAATGCCAATTACGCACCTTGTCATCCCTTGTTAATGGACCTTTGATCAATCACACGTGTTTGCTCAACGATGGAAGTATTTGCAGCAAACGCTAACATCACAAGTTTTACTACAGTCCATTTTCATTCGGAACACCTCGGCCATTTCTTAAAATAACATCGGAGGTAATGGGAAGCCATTTTTGAAAGTAGGTCACATTCGGAACACCTCTGCCATTTCTTAAAATAATCTACCGACTTGTTACGGGAATTGCCGAGTAGATACGATTGAGTAGGTCAGCAACGAAGGGCATGTCCGTTTGCATTCGTATCCACCCCGAAATCCCCGACACAAGCCGGGGATTGCCGAAAAGAGCCGATTGACAAAATATGAAACAAAGATGTGTTGATATGATCATCTTTAATGAATAGGGTGAAAAAACATTCAATTGTGATATATAACCAATTTGTGTGTATTTAGATACATATTTAGTGCCTGTGTGCATTTTGCGTTATCCGGCGGAAATAAGTCGAATTACCCCAGGATTTCTGGTGTATTCATGTACTGCCTACGAGGTATATCTACCGACTTGTTACGGGGATTGCCGAGTAGATACGATTGGTCCATTTTGTGTCAAATGACTGCTTCGAAACAGTGCATTAACGTTTGAGGCTAATTTAATGCACGATGCAAGTAATTCAGAAATCGCCTACAGGAGTTTCTTAATGACTTGCGTCCGTATTTAGCCACTAGTTGTATCGATTTTGATTCCTTTTGCTGTGTTCACATAAACAATAGACTGACTGCACATACAACCAGGATTTTATCTGATTGTCGAGACATTTAAAGAAATTGACATGACGAGATCGGTCCCGACGAAAGGAATATAGTTAATTACGATACACTCCGAAATATTTTGTTTGTTTAAGAAAAAACAAGGTTTTCAATAGTAAAGGAACCATTGAAATAAGGTCATAGTTTACAATGTGGTTTCAAAAGAAACTTGACAACATTGAGATTATCTTCTTTTACTGTAAAACAGTAGATCTAATATCAAGTCTTTTTCATAGAAGGGGATTGATTTGCAACAATCAAATGGGTTGTTGAAACGGTTGTTGAAACGGCAAAAGAAATCCGACAAGTAATGAATTATTAGATCTAACGCGCGAACATTTTGTTTTAACTCGATGACAATGTAAACATTAAAAAGAAAAGTTCCCTACTTGGTGATGCCCCAAGAGGACTTGCTTTAAGTTGCTAATTCCGCCATTTTTAAACATTTTCTTTCGTCGGATTACGTCCTACGTTCTAGGCATACACCGGTCAGGGCCGGAACTATTCGGTTTAACACGAACAGTTCCGGCTCAGACCGATGTATACCGAGGAAGACCGAAATAATCCGACAAAAACATTGTTTCAAATTAGTGGATTATGTGTTTTCTACCTTAAAGCAAAACATCCCGGGGTCAATCTCTCGTCATACTTTCCAAAGATCGACGTTTCTGTAGGGACGCTTGATTCAGTTCAAAAAGTTTATATAGTGTTCATATGTTTATTTGTGTGTCTGTCTCTCTTTGCATATTTGTCTGCCGACCTATATGTGTATGTGTGTCCATAACGAGCAATAATACGGGCAAGAATCCGGGCAACATGAAACGTCCAAAGCATTGGTCATGCGATATCGTCGACATATTTCGGTCGTTTTCGACATACAATGGTCTGGGCCGGAGCTATTCGGTTTAATACGAATAGTTCCGGCTCAGACCGATGTATACCGAGAACGACCGAAGTATTCAAACAAATGAAAATGTTTAAAAATGGCGGGTGATGGGAATTCTACCTTAAAGTATTCCGGGGTCAATATCTAGACATACTTTGATGGACGGTTGATTCAGCTAAAATATAGTTTATAGTGTTCGTATGTTTTTTGCTCTTTGCTTATTTGTCTTCCGACCTGTATGTGGGTGTGTCGATATAAACCGGCAATAACCCGGGCAATAATTCGGGCAACGTGAAACGTCTAAAGCATTGGTCATGCGATGTCAAA
The DNA here is from genome assembly GCA_947846245.1 of Cerastoderma edule. Lineage (NCBI taxonomy): Eukaryota > Metazoa > Mollusca > Bivalvia > Cardiida > Cardiidae > Cerastoderma > Cerastoderma edule. The sequence continues at coordinate 14,963,671 of OX401406.1, read as the reverse complement.
AATAACTGCCAATCAATAAAGTGTCATTTGAATTCGAGCTAGTCTATTCTCTCCGAGGAATAATGGAAATTGCCCGGGTAATCATGCGATCGAGTGTAGTTTATTATTCATATACAAAGGAACACAATACTTTTCCGTTATCTTATACCAGACTTATTAACCACAAACCCTAAATTAGATTGTGTTGTGTGATCAGTCGTAAACAACTAAAAGGCGGCATATGTTAGCTATGACGCATGACGCTTCTAATTATTGAGTAATACAAAGATATTTTTTTTCACACGAAGCGATTTTTACGTAAGCTTATTAACCCTTATAGTGCTGGAACCGACTTCATGCTTATGCAAACAGGTTCGATGCAGGCCAACCGCCAAGTAGATTGGCGGCTGGCCTTTGACCTAACCTGTTTGCTACTCTGAATTTCTTTCCTCTTCAAAATTAAGCAGATATTTAATGTTTTGGAACGCAGACGACACACAAATCTATTATTAGAAAATTACCCAGCGTTCTTAGGGTTAGAGTGAGAACCCATGAAGTAGAAAATACTGTGCTGCGATAAGAGAATTTATTATTTGCTTTTGAGAGCACATCTCAAACCTTCATTTAAAGAGAGGAACTTTATAAGTTTTGAGCTAACGTTTCAATCCATTTCGCTCAATTGTTTGTAATGTATATAATGCCAATAGTGTTTACTTTGAACAAGATATGTTTAAACTCAACAAAAAAATATATTTAGACTGGAAACAAAGTAAACTTTACCAGAACATAGGATTCGTGTATTAAAAAAAAAGTACTGCGAAGTCTTTGAACAAAACCATCTAAGTAGATTGGCATTGCCTGTCGGAATACGCGAATTCAAATTTTCAAAGGTATCGACATGTTTATATGAATATCCTCAAGTAATTTTGTTCATCCCTAAAACGAAACGAGTAACTACATATCAACTATGCAAGTCAGATTTTTAAGTTTACGAAGCTCATTTTTGCACATATATATAGTTAAAACAATATACAGCACAAGCCATGGTATAAGATAAGGCATATTATATCAATGACAATAAACGTAACTAAAACAATGTCCGTTGTACTCGTACAAAGCAAACTGGAATCAGATGTCGAATATTGAAATTATTTTGCTTTGACTATAGAGTGGCACCAACCCCGTGTGATTATCGAACATTGACATAAGACTGCCAACACAATTTTGATGTATAAAAAGGCCATACTATATGTTTGTTTTTCTTTTCTCTGACGCTTAAAACGCTCGTGCGTGTTTGTAAAAGCAATATCTAAAATCGCATGCCAGCCATAAGTCATTCTATTAATCTAGTGGCATTGTCAGCAATCCGACTGAAAAAGTGATAGCCATAAACTAACTATTTCATATAGTGAGGAAGAGAGAACGTCACTGTCCTGTGAAGCAAAGTTCAAATATACTGGCGAGTGTTTCAAATACGGTCAATTGCGAATATGTTAAATATGGCAACATTTAAGTGAAAAGCTAGCCTGTTATGTCATTTCTATTCGCTCTTTATTACCATAGTTGCCAATAAACCTGCAAATGCAAATCAATCAAATTGTCCAACTCAAGGTGTCATTATGTCCAACAAGGATTTGCATTTCATATCATTGTACCCATGATGATTCAATTTGTCGTATAATTGAATCACTAACAAGATATTTTACGGGCAATTTAAAGTTGGTCAATTGATATCATGGTGCAAAAATTAGGTGACAGCGCCCTCATGATGGGTTTGGCGAGAATTGACTTGTTTTGAACGATGACAAAATGTTGAATACGTCATTTTAAACGAAAGTGTGCTATTCTACCAAGGTCTATAAACATCAGACATTACGAGAACATAAGGAAGCGAAAATGTGAAAATTGTCAATCTGATTTAGATGCAGCAACCTGTTGGAAAAAAAGAATGGATTAAGAGAGACGATAATAATTCTGGGAATTTTGAACCACAAATACGATGTTTTCATCTTTAAAGGCACATCAAAGGAGAGGAGAACAAATAGAATAGTGAAAAGATTTATGGAGTTATTTCATTATATTCATAAAAGTCATGAGAATTAATTTACGAATGCAGTGAGACCCTATAAATTAAACTCATTTAAGATAAGTTTTTTTGTGCTTGAAATATAGTTGTCTCCAATTCAATCATGTTTATCAACAACCTGTTTGTTTACATATTCAGAATAACGAATTCTGATTGGTCGGTTCAAAAATGTGTGTTTCAACTGTCAAGGTCAGAGGTGAAAAATCAGGAAATCTGAATTATAAAACTTGCTAATCTGGGTTATATCTGGTTTAATTTCACATTTCAGTTGTTCTGATGGTGTTTTCTGGTGATAACTATTTGAATCAGTCTAAACAATTACCAAATAATATAGTTTGATATAGCATTTATCTCCTTTAATGGGCCTTTAAGTGTTAGTTATGGAAACCTTTGTTGACTCCCTTAATTCGCATATCATATACAGTTTGACTTAGGTAATACATTATTCAAACAATCAAAGAAGCATTTTTTCATGGCCCTTGTGTGGTGCATATCTGGAAAACATTATATGCTAATCTCGTCTTTTAAATTCCTTAAACAGGCGCCGAAAAAATAAAACCAATTCGTGCATGATAAGTGAATGTTCGTTTGAACCTTGGCTATTTGAATGACTGCATACATAAATGCTTTCATACAGCCATGTGGTAATCTGAAATTCCAATTGGGAAGTATTCAAGGACAAACTGAAGTGCGAGTTTGTTCCGCTGCTTGGAGACGACTCCTAAACAGAGAAAGGCCGTTTATCAACTCATAGGCTCGTTATCTCAATATTTTTTCCTTTAAGCCAACGTCATATTAAGATGTATGACGTATCATCTTTAAAAGATGTATTTATACCACGATCAGCTTTGGCTAATATGATGGTATTTTCCAAGTCTTTTTACTTTTCCTTTTTTCTATTTTCAAGTTTCGAAGTTTTACCATTCTGGTACAGTGTTACATTAGTGTGGTTGAGAAGAAAACAACGTAGCGTCAAATGCGATTTCAAAAAACGAATCCATTTCAAGGAACGCAAATCTGAACTCATCAGGTTTATTAAGTAAAAACGCTTCTGTCACAATAACGATGCCGCCATATTGCTTTTTGGAAGACTACTTTCATTGTACTTTCGTTTTCAAATGTATATCTCAAATGTCAGTCATTTACTTTGATTAAGGAAACACATATCTATACCACAACTTATATTTCATCATTTTTTATGAGCTACTTACAAACATTTTCTTTATATAAAATGCTGTTCAAAATTTCTAAATACATCGAGTTACACAACGTTCACGCTCCCAGAAAACCTGTTATTAGTCTTGACGAATAAAACACAATTTGTAACCATACACTTATATACGAGGTGGCTTTCTCAGGTCACACATATACTCGAATAGTTACGTTTGAAGGAACGCATGGCATATGTTAGGCCTTTCGTGTTGTTTGGGCTGGCTTCACTTTAATCATAAATCATGGAAATTGGACCTGGATTCCATTTGATTACATGTAGACAAGTGCTTGATATTTGACAAGTATATGTAGTAGATGCGTGGAAATGAAACAAAAGATTTTAAACATATTTAATTGCACAAATATAACAATATCTCCACAAAAATGAATATCTAAATAGCTATTTGCGATTCCAATACTGGTACCTACAACCGAATATTCGAATACTCGATCATTGGTTTCTATCCCTACTTTTATGGGACATAAACCCTTTACTCGATTCCATCTAATGTTGCCGTATCTGTCACCAGAGACCTTACAAATCAAAGTGACAAAAGGATAATTAACTTCTTATTAGTATGAAACCAGGTGTATTTCCTATGGCAAGCCCCTTTGTTGAGTAAACTGTATTATACCTTTGTTTTACCTTTCCCTCCATTGGCCTCGTATGTTTAAACATGAATGAAAAAACATGTATGGTGAATGTGATGATATGTGTGCGTAAGCGTTTTGCACGAGAGTGTGCGATTGCATGAGTGAATGGAGAATCTTGTGAGCAATTGTGTGTGAGTGAGTTATATTGCGTTCCGTTTTAACCTAATACAATAAATCTGACTCAAAACCTCCGAAATACTGGTAAGTTAATTTACATTTCTATACCATTAGTTTTGGAATGATTGTCACTTTACATATATATGATTATTAAGAACATTGGCTTAGCTTAGATGATATAGACTTGTATTTATAAAAGTATGTTGACCTGTGACATATGCTTAGGGTGATTTTTGTTTGTTTTCAGGTTTTCAACGTATATCTTTCCTTAAAGAACTCTTGACCGGATTAATTGTTTATAAATTAATCGAATCGGCTAAAAGAAATTCCCGATTGTGTTACAATGTTTTATGCCAAAAACCAACTATAGAAATTGCCTTGTATTTTCCTATATTTATCAAACGATGTTGCTTTCACTTTTGAAAGTTGTAAACCATCGTCTATGGCCATAATGTAGAATGTGATAAAACATAGAAGCCATGTTAACCGTTCCGCTTTTAAGGTTTCAATATTCGTTTTATTAATTGTAGAAATACAACCATCCCTTGTATTATTTTCAGTTCCATACAATCCTTTTGCTGATTTATGTATTCTGAATTAACCTGCTAAAGAAATATCTATCTCATTAAAGTGACTTTCCCACATAGAGAGGTTCTTAATTTGTTGTGAATAAATAATCTTCTACCGATTAAATGAGAACTAAGTTTTCATAGCAACTCAAGACAATGTCATTGACAGCTTCCCAACCCGTTTATAAGCATACAAAAAAACCCATCATTTGTATCGCATAAATTGAAAACCGTTTAAATGGGTTTATTTCTAGAAATACGCACTAAACGTAGAACGAAAAGGTCCATTTTAAGATACAATCGTCAGGTGGGTCCTCGGAAAAGACTATCCACTCTTGTCGTGTGATGTTAGCAAGGTACGCAATCATGAATTCCTAATTTTTATTTTTAAACTACCTTTTCCATAGTAGCGCCGATAGGTTCGAAGGCTTACTTCGCATTATTTAAATAATACTTTATTGCTACCAGTCTGACTATTCAAGGACGCATTAAATGATCCCCCAAAAAGATACATCAAGCAAATACCACGTGATACATGCCCGCCCAGTTTTTCCACATCAATATTTGCCCAATATTTCGCCAACCCATCCAAACGTTTTACACTTAATTACCTCTGAAAGAGCCATGGGAATTCGTCGCTAGGGTAAAGCGTTTAAATATTCATCCGAAGAATTGTCCTAAACCGGACGTTTTAAACGGTCTATTTGCCGTTATAAGCGTTTTACGTCACGTAAATCGTAACTACTCGGGAATTCCCGTGACCTGAAAAATACAACGACTGTATACGTGTAAAGTTACTATTTTGTGAAACGTGTCTCAAGCGTATAACACGTTTCCTATGAGCGTCCACGTTGAGTGGTTCAACGTATATTAAAGTGTGAGACATCATTTAAAACCATTAATTTTGGTCGGCAACTCGTATGGTATAGTGAAATTTAAAATATCATTTTGAACCATTATTTTTGTCGATACCTCATATGTTATAATGAAATGATCAATTATGATACATTTTGTTTTCTTAATCAAATTAGACGCCTTTTTATATATTATATTTGACAATTTAAGTACAACAAAATTGGTATTTCAACAAGGAATATGGTAGCTTCCATATTATGTCAGATGTGTTTTCATTGAATACAACCGATGAGTTCAGATTGACAGTGTGATAGACCCTTTAGCTAGAATCATAGCGAACTCATTATAAAAATAAAATCAAATTATTGAGATAAAAAGGTCGTTTTTCGTTTGAAAAATTTGATCTCATTGTTGTAGTGGTGAAGTAACGACATTGTTGATAAATTACATACACCAAATATGTTTAACGGCGATTACACACATACATGTAGTAATGTTTATAACTAATTAGGCCACTTGCCCATAGTACAAACCGCATGAGAAGTAGAACCATTCGATAATCATTCGAGTGATACATATATACAGAATAATAGTAGTGCTCATAATTGAACGAATCTTTTCTCAAAGACACACATTTTCTACCCATGCTGACTTTCTTTGGACATCCACGGAAGAAGACCGTATCGTAATACCTGGGTTTAGGCCTGTTTCAATACTTGTTCAATTATTTTGGGGCTGAATGGCTATTATCCCTATTATTGCTGCTTGCCGAATAACCACCCAGCAGCCATGACTACATGTATTATATGGTTAAGCACATACCCTCAGTAACAGATAACAAAAAGCACAAGTGAGAGTCAGAGTTGGGACGACCAATCTTGGATATATGAAGCTTACCACTGTGGATTCCAAACATAGATTTAGAAGACCCTACAAGTTTTATCGATTCATTAAATTCAAACAGATGGGTCCCACGTCATATGATACCAATACCAGTGCAGTCAATGGCCTGCCTGACAAAGGTTTTAAACGATAGATTTCTTGTAAAAATATACATAAAGAGGAAAAGAGTACATTAAATCCTATCTGTATAAGATGTTTTTTACTTTTTAACGCATGCATATTTTTTATTGATACAAACAATAAGAGCTTTGATATTCAGGGTTTACCACAAATTTGTTAACGTAGACTAACATCTGCGACATTTTGGTTAACCATTAACGCTAATACAGTCACGTTCTAAAGAAAGCACAATCAGATGGGCTATTGTCGTAAATCGGCAAATTAGAGGTTCCAAGAGTCTACGATTGCATTTTCCAAAACGGCAAAACTGCTATGTCATTATCTTCACAGATAGCTTCAATTTATCAAAAGCTGTCTGAAAACAAAAGAAGAATTGTATATCTCATATACTCTAGATAAATACTTATTCAATCTAATTGATAAACTACCGTTTACGACAAGTCCCCTGTTTCGTATAATTTCCTTTTTATTTCAAACTTGTGCACTTGCGTTATTGTATCTAGCACCAACCTTGTGAGATAGCTGAACAAGTTGTAGTATGAACAGTTCGCGATCAGATTTTGACGTCATTTTAACCTCCTTTGTTTTTACCCTTTCCGTTACACACCCATCATCAATAACGCTATTTCTTCTGATTCCCTAAAAGTAAGGACACAACTGCTTATCTGATAAAGAACCATTCACAAATCAGATTAATTAGGAATTCCCCATTATTCACATTAGGTTGACGCGCGTTGACCCAGTTTCAGCAGGACTGTACATAATGTTTGTGTTACGTCTTGTCTAAATGTTAACGTTTCTTACGTGCATGCTTGCGAAATGCAAATCTGAACTTATCAGATTTAGCCAAGGAAAACACCTCTGACGTTTTATGTAAGCCGCCATATTGTTTCTCGCGAGACTTCTTCCATTGTACTTTCATTTTTAAATATAGATCTTAAATGTTAAACCTAATTGCCATTCAATTTGATCAAGGATATCTCACGTTTAGGTATTTCATAGATCAAATAAATACCCGAGTGTTAACGATCGCCTCCACTAATGTACGATGTGTTTTTCTCAGCTCACGGAAATACCCGAATAGTTACGATTGGCAAATTTTGTCTCGTATGCGCTATCGGATTGCTTCCTTTGCAACGATTAGATTGAATTCGAATCTGGACTAAATGATCGATGTCGCTCTATGGGAAGTCAACTTTAATAAACTCTTTCAAAAAAACAGTATCGATTCGTACAAAATCGAAACTGTAAGAAAGGGAATATTGAAAAAGAAATGTATACGAATCCACTCACTATCTAGTCTCTACCAAAACATCTGCTTTTCCAGAATGTCAAATAGATAACCCGGCTACTTAGAGACGCATTTTTCAACATTAAAAGTGTCTACTATTGTCACTTATATCATAACATATCAACAGTATTCCAGTAATAAAGATACATGTGTTTTGTAAGTAGACTAGGTTGGTGCAGAGATTGGAATAACAATAGGACGACAGCCATCATACTTGTCAACTTTCTAACAAACATATCTTTCTCTTTCATTGTTGTCCCGTTCATTTTTTTGTAATATAAAGCATCATCTATAATGTCGTTCGTACTCTATCGGGTTGGCCAGAAGTTTCAACATAATTTCTCTGGGCAACGGTCGTATTGCAGACCGTCATTTTATAACTTCTTGGTAATTAACAAACACAAAATAAACATTTTCTTTACCTTTAAGTCACGCTTCAAAGATGTTTTATTTGAAAGCAATATTACATATCGAACTTTAGAGGTATCAATTATTTCAACTTGTTTTAACTGCTCTCCAGGGGTGACAAAACCAATTGTCGGCATTGCTTAGCTTGTCCAAAAGCCTTAACGGACAAGTCGGTTTTTACTGTTTTAGAACTTTGGGGTTCTGGGTTCGAGCCAAACCGGTACCTCTGTTTTCGTGGGAGTGTTCTTTGGCAACACACTTCAGAACCATAGCCTAGTACTGGTGGATCCAGGACAGCCATAACATAACTGAACAAAATAGTTGACACGGCGTTCAACACCATACAAAACTGTTATATTTACTCTTGAATTATTTGCTGTGCTGTCTCTACCGATTCGACTCTAAGAACGACTGTCAAAGTTGACAAAAAAGCCTACGCTGCACTTACGTACATGCGTAAAAAGTTTCACTTTAAACACTCCGTAGCATTGCGAATAGGTTAGACGCGGTTATACGTAAGTGCAAGAGACATTCGACCTGTTTGCAATGCTTTCAGTTCCATTTATTTCCATTTTCCCACCACCCTCTACAATAAATCTGAATCATAGAATGTCAGAGCGAAAGAGCCGTTGATGTTGTTTAAAAACGAATATTTAACCGATATCTTCTATCTGTACCTTTTCCTTCAACATGCGTTTAGAGACTTTGGTATTTGACGCCCACAAACAGTCTTTTCATTAGCATTTCTTATCACTTTGATCAATTATCAACAGGGCGACGACTATAAGATCCTCACCAGGGAAAATGCAAAAATTAACATGTTTATAGAACCCATATTGACAAGTGATTGTAGTCTTGTGGCATACAAAGCCATAATGCATTCTATTTTGAAATTTGGGTCCAACGAGGACATTAACATTCAGCAAACCCGTAATAAATGTCCGTTCAATTAACGTGGCAAACGTCAATTGAGGAATCGTGTTGTATTTATGGAAATTCAGCAGAGATTTTTTACGAAAATGGAGCAGTTTGCCGGATGTATAACCTTATACTTGATGTTGTTCGTTTGTGATTTACACCACATTCTTCAGAACGTATGCTGTTTACCCACAATCATGGGCTTGCGCATTTACTAGGTTATGCAAAAATAGTAAACAAAATGCATTAAGCAACTGTAGAGGACAGTGGTCTAGGGGAAGAGCATCGGCTTCTGGGCACGAGGGTCGTGGGTTTGAATTCCGTGAGAAGCGAGATCTGCCTTGCAATTTTCATTAATCCACATTCAGCGCGAGTGCTGGTTATGTATCCAGAAAGTAGAATCGAGAGTGATTAATCTAAGATGTAAGAACTTGTTTCACAATCGAAGTAAAATAAATAAGTTTAAACTAAATTAAGCAACTGATTTCATTTGAATTTCATCTCTAATTCTTGATCTGAAACGAGTCTGTTCGAATTGTTAAAAACACGACATCCCATTTTTTTTTAAAGGTTCAACCATTTAGGAGATACCAGATGCATGTTAGGTAATCGATCATTTGTTTTTCTAGACTGTTAGAGTAATAGGTAATTCATCGTCATTACTGCATAAAAATCTTTATAAGAATACGGTTGTAAGAGATATATTGAGATGATTACAGACTCATTGCCAGTTAAGAGTAGCAAGCTAATAATTTCCATCCAATTTCTATTTTGTAATGATCATTCCAAATAATAGAGACTTATTCATATTCAAATTTATCTCCTTGTATTTTTTTGCGAATGATGTTGCTTAAAGGCTGAATAGTGGCGACACTAAAAATTGCGTGGATGACAGTGGCCAAGGGGTAGAGCGCCGTCTCATGGTACGAGGGGCGTGGGTTCGAATCCCGTGGTTGCTCATTGCGACATTTCATCAAGCCAGACTCGGCGCAAGTACTTATTATGATCAAAGAAGCAAAATCGAGAGTGATTAATCTAAGTTGAAAGAAATAGTTTCGTAATCGAAGTTTAAACTAATCTTAATAGGAAACAACAAACTTAGCTTAAAAACGAACTATATAGATCATTTTTATTGCAGATATTGCGAACTGTTTAAATTGGTTTATTTCGTAATCAACGAGCTAAATTTAGAATGAGGGGTGATAGTTTACGATAACATTGTCGTTTGGGTTTCCGGAAACGTTTAACCGCTCTTGTCACGTCACATTATTAAGGAGCGCGAAAAGGCAAACGTACTTTTATATAGATGGATTTCTCATAGAATTGCTAGCAGACGCGAAGGCTAATTTCACATTATTTAACGAATTCACGACATTTTGACAGCATCTTAGAAGAAAGGAGATTGAACACTCTTTTTGTTAAGAGACACTGATTGTTAATATCACTTTTTAACGTCTATGACTCCCAGAGTAAAACTATCTAGGTTAGACTCTTCAAATGCGCTAGGTAATTAACGGATATAACACCACGTTCTTGGAATGATCCGCTAACACCGGAAATTCCGAGAAAAATGCTGGTCGTTAGTGGGTACACTGCTTGAATGTTATTGAACGTGATCAAGGAGAGTAAATCGACACGGAAACAAAATTGGGATACAGCCTTAACGACGGTCTGGCACGGTCGGGATTATTCTACAACGTTATCCCGTTCACTGCCGAGTCACGGTAGAAGGTTAATATAAGCAAGCATTCTGACAGTTCTAGTTCCTCAGCCCCTTTGTTATTGCTTTTGCTTTGCCGAACACAACAGTAATCAGTACTGATGAATGTCAGAGCAAAAGAGGGAGTACTCTCAGTCTTCTTCAAGCTAGCCAGCCTAAATAATTGACGTTTTCTACTATTAGAAGCGTTTCTTCAATACAATTATATAGTAACATAAAGGAAAATTTTGAATATGAAACATACCTGGATAATTTACCAGTAGAATTGAGATAGTACATTTTTAAGATAAGAACATCTTTGCATTCTTTGAGAATTCAAACATGTCGATATAATCTTCAACGAATACCGAGAAATGAACGGATATGCCAAATTTGTAATAATGGAGACATTGAAGATGAATATCATTTTGTTTTGAAATGTCCACTGTATATCTCTAGTAGAAAGAAATGCATAAATGAGTTTTATTATAAAAGACCAAGCATGTTTAAATTCATTCAACTATTAAAATCATGCGATAAAAGTTTGGCAATATATCTTAAATTTGCTTTTAAAGAAAAAATATCTTTCACGCATAATATAACCTAATTAGTTATGTAGTTCATCCACATTGAAATGGAAGTAATTATTCAAAATGTATGTAATTGTATTTTTTATTATTGACCTGTTTATATTGTATGTTTATTTGGTTTGTATTGTAAAAATGACTAGACATATGTGTGGTGGTCAAATAAAAGATATCTATCTATCTATCTTACATTTTATCATTGCTTCTTCTCATGATTATGTCGTCTTTTTGCATCTTGTCATCCTTTTTTTCTTCTCATGCTATTCTCTCTATGTATCCCTTTAACATCTCTTTGCACAGTTTTGTCATCTTCTCCTCTCTCATGGTATCGTTGCAATTTTCAGGCTGATACGAAGTGAGACATGACGATGAAACATCATGATACGGACTACACTTTATAACCTTACAGGTGATGTATGGTAACATGTTACGGACTACACTTTATATCCTTACAGGTGATGTATGGTAACTGGATATGTATAAAGGATTGTTGAAAGTTGTTTTTAAATGCACATACAAGGAGATGAGTACAAATAAATTACTGAAAAGTATATGGAGTTATTCTATCATGTTCATAAAAGTCATGAGAATTTATTTACAAATGCATTTATCCCCTATTCTATAGACTCCTTTAACATAAGTTATTTTGTGTTTGAAATATAGTTGTCTCAAATTCAATCATGTTTATCAACAACCTGTTTGTTTACATATTCAAAATAACGAATTCTGAGTGGTCGGTTCAAAAATGTGTGTATCGACCGTCAAGGTAAGGGTTGAAAAAATCGCACAATCCGAATTATTAAACTGGCTAACCTGGGTTATTTCTGGTTGACTTTCACGTTTTAGTTGTGCTGATGGGGGTTTCTGGTAAGAAATATTTGAATCTAATCAAAAGTTTACCAAATAATATAGTTTGATATAGCATTAGTCTCCTCTTATGTGCCTTTAACACTCTCATACACAATTTTGTAGAATGAATACCATCATTGATGTCATTATTCAATACTTAATCTTAGTTAAATTTTCAGTTTAGCAAGGCATCGATGGCTATCTATACACTTTGTCATCATGCTCTCTGATAAAAGTAAATTAGAAGTAACTTTCATATTTCAGAGCAATGCTTTTTGTTAAGTTGAATTGTATATATTAAATGACACTATTTTCATTGTTATGCAGTTAATTGAATTTTTAAGAACAATGAGCTAATATGCTTAAGTTCTAATAAAATATGTTCTGTTCTGTTCTGTATGTGCTCTGTATGAGCTCTATCTTTAACTGTTCACTCCATTAAAGGCTAAACAAATAATTGCAATCGGCAAGTCTTTTGTCTGATCATCAAATCCCCAAAGGAACACACTCGTCTAAAGACTGGGGACTTTATAAGTGTTTATTAAGAAATAATGGCTGACGTGAAGACCCTGGGCACTTTCAAAACGTATTTATTATCGGCTGTGCCTAGGAGGAACAATATCGTCAATGTAATGCGGTATTCTGAGAATAAAGTCCCCTATTAACCTTTGGTTTGATTTTTCTGTGCTTGATCCATAGTATACAACAGAAATAAATTTCGCATAATAATTGAGTGCATAATATTGTCAATGTAATGTGGTATTCTGAGAATTAATTCACCAGTTGACCTTTTGGTTGCGATCTTTCTATGTTTAACTCTTGAAATGCTAGGTAATTTTCTTAACATAGATGTTTGTGTTGTCTGCTTTCAAAACCCTTAAATATCTACTGTATTTTGATTAGGAAATATACTCAGAGTAGCAAACAGGTTAGATCACCAGCCAGCCGCCAATTTACTCAGTTACAGCACCATATGGGTCAATCCATAGTATACAACAGCACAAGTTCATTCCGTACAATTAGTAGGTTGCCGATGTCTTGTGTTTAATTGTCAGATTTAATGCAAAGAGTTATTGCTTCCTCAACGTTAACCAACGAGTATCTGCCCAAGAGCATAGTGCATATACATGTATTGTCAAAATTCTTAAAGTAAGTCGGAAAGTATGAATTAAAAAGTCTATGAATCATAAAACATCGTGATTCATTCATTTGAGTAGGCGATACGACGATTTTAATATCAAACTTTGACATTTGACCACTTTGTTGCAGACGACTTTAGAAAACATTGTGGGAAAAGGAGAAATTGCTCGTGACGAGCAATTTTTCCTTTTCCATCAATGTTTCCTGTCCTATCAGAAGATCATTTTTCAATTTCATCGCATTTTAAAATGTCGTCTGCATAGTCTTTCAATTTGGGTCAGTCAAAAATTGTTGTTTGGGAAAGGGTTGATAAGCAAGAACGATTGATACACGATTTGCAAAACATTAAGGGTTTAATTTGTTCCCCATTTTGGCAAGTTATGAAAAAGTATGATTCATGACCCAATATCGACAGGAACATCAGGTGTCAAAATGGCAAAAACAGAAATATTTGTTTTGTATAATACTTGGGTAAAACACACTAAGACAATAGTTTCTTAAAGGCACATGAAAGGATATGAGAACAAATGAATTGCTTAAATAATATAAAGAGTTCTTTTATCATAATCATTAAAGTCATAACAATTAACTTATGAACGCTGTGATTAACTTAAGTCATTTTGTGCTTGAAATATAATTGTCTCCAATTCAATCATGTTTATTAACACTCTGTTTGTTTACATATCTAACGAAAAAAAAAAGTGAAGAATCAGGCAACCTGAATTATTCAACTGACTGTTCTGGGTTATTCCTCGTTGGCTTTAACGTTTAAGTTGTGCTGATAGGTTTTTGTGGGGATAACTATTTGATCTGACCGAAACCTTAACCTATACTTTTTTTCATGAGCCTTTAAGTAATCTCCATCGGATGCATTTAAGTGAAGGTATTTTTTCGTTAGGTAATGCGTTTAGGTAAGGAAATAAGAACATTGACAACATATCAACTAATCAATCTAAACCAGTTCCCTTCACCTGTACAAAATTAGAATGATTTTGTTTGTCTTAGGTTTTAACATTTAATAATGGCTATGTTAGTCTATTACCAAACCATAACGAAATTAAACCAGTTTTTGCAGACGAGTCTGGAAAACATTGTGGGAAACGGAGAAATTGCTCTTAACGAGCAATTTCTTCTTTTCCTTCAATGTTGTCTGCCATATCAGAAGATCGTTTTCAATTTAACCACATTTTGAAATGCCGTTTGCAAACTCTGGGACTGTCGAAAGTTTTGGCGTTTGGTAAAGGGTTAAAAGTACACAACCTCTTTGTAGATGTATTGCTAAGAACATGTTGTAGTTTTTTCACATAGAACGAATGATCTCGTATTCCCTTAATATATTAGAAATCAATTAAATGTTAAAAGTATGTCACGTCATTGTATGTATATTGCAAGGTGTTGGTTTCACGGAGACGCTTTGGTCTAACCTCCATTTATATTAGATATTAAATCGGGACCGCCGTGGCCTAGTGGTTAGAGTACAGAACCTGAAATCACATGGCACCTTTCTGCGTGGGTTCAAATTGCATTTCGATTTTCACGACTTCCCCGACCTACTTATTGTTTACCGATGGTTCTACCCGGCTTTACCGGCCCTTATGGGCAGTAAGGAATGGGGGCTTCTATCATTAAGAGTAGGGCTTCAAAACATATCTGAAATAATGTTGACGCGATGTGAAACCAATTTCAATAAGGAAAGAAAGTCAAATACAGCGTATTAAGAATATGTCGCATAATTGTTGATACGGTACAGTGTAAAGCGTTTGTTCTTCAGAGACGCATTGATTTCATGTCTATAACTGTATGTTTGAAGCTCGTTATGTTAGAAATACATCCATTTATTGAAAAAAAAAAAAAAACAGTTTTAAGTATTTGTTTCGCAAAGGCGCGGAAGTATCATGTTCATTTATATTAGAAGTGGGATGTGTTAAAGTACAACATTTGTTTGCATGGAACATGTTGCTTTCAGAGAAAGGATGTTTTTTATATTGGTTAAAATGAGTTATTTATGATACATAAACAACTGTTAACAAAATCTTCCGTAAACTAGCTCTTATACCTATTTCATTGAAAATAAACATGCATATTTTACAAATCTCTCTATACTGCCATCAGCGTTAATGGTCATGTTAATCTATTTTTAATGTGGACATTTAATCAAAATGGTTTGTAATAAAGGGATAAATGAGGACGATTTTCTCGGAGTGGGTATTGCGGGGGAAGGGTCCACCTATAGTAGTTGAAATTATATGAAAGTATTGAACATTATTTCAGATAAATATTTTTGGGCGGTAACTCATCCATAAAAGTAGTAATATTAGTTGTGATGTATATCAATTTTCTTTATCAAATTAAATGACTATTTAGATATGTTATTTAAGATCTATATTTGAAAACAAAAGTACAATGAAAGTAGTCTTGCAAAATGCAATATGGCGGCATTACCATCATGAAAGAGTTGTATTTATAGGATACAGCCAATGAGATCAGATTGCATTCAGGGATGATTGATCGATGATGACGTCATGAATCGTTTGCGAACCAAGTTTGGAAGACAAATCTCTACAGGACGATTTCTGACATTTATACCGACCAAATTGGAATTTCCAAACAAAGATTTGATACTAAAAATGCTATAAATGCGTTTAAGAAATCTTTTGGCCTGTGCAGTGGTACCCCTTTTCCAAACAATAACAACATTCGACAAGTTTTTTGCAGAAAACATTGTGGGAAAAGGAGACATTGCGCTTAACGAGAAATGTCTCCTTTTACCACAATGTTTTCTACCCTATTATTTTTCAATCTTATCACATCTTGAGATATCGCCTGCAACCTCTTTCAATTCGGGACAGTCGAAAATTTGGTGTTTTGTAAAGGGTTAAACAGTTTTCGTATTTGATAAGAATCAGCCATGCCATTACAAACTATAAGAAGGGCCTGTGTTTGAGGTGAGGACTTGATACACAGGAATCCTTGGTTCGATTATCGCTAGCGGGAGTCCATGGGCAAGACACTTTCAAGTCCTGCCTAGTACTGGTGAATCCAGGAAAGCCGTATTATTACTGAAATACTATTAAACCCTGTATAATTTAAATAAATAAACATGTAGAGGTCCGAATTGGAGACATATCTATCTTGTCAAACGTTAATTTGCTAAAGCATTTAGTTTGGATGCCAATGGGACTAAACCATTTAGGTTGGATGCCAATGAGACTTGTCTTAAAATTGTATTTACAGAAAGAAAGAACACTGCGTGAAATATAACCATTATATAGAAT
This sequence comes from Cerastoderma edule, assembly GCA_947846245.1. Taxonomy (NCBI): domain Eukaryota; kingdom Metazoa; phylum Mollusca; class Bivalvia; order Cardiida; family Cardiidae; genus Cerastoderma; species Cerastoderma edule. The sequence goes on along the minus strand of OX401406.1, from coordinate 14,947,009 downwards.
AAAAAATGTTTCGGCATACTCCACCTATCAGCAACAAGACATATGGAAACGCAAAAACTCTTTAGGATTTGATTTGGAAGCAACAATTAGATGCATCTCTCTTTAAAATGGTTAATGCACTGTACAACATTTCCGCGTGGGTCATTATACCTATTTATTTCAATTATTGAGTTGGGTTCAGAAGAAGGTTAAAATCAATGACCATATAATATGGTAAACGAGAGGTCTGCGAAAAATTACAGATTATTTTCTTCTTCCAGTTGACCAATAGAACACCCACTTCTAAAATGCTTTCCAGACACGTGGAGAGACACAAGGAAGTTATTAAACGAAATCTTACCACTGTAATTATGATGTAACAGGAATCCAAATTATTATGTTTAATGGTTCAACATCATTTCTTACAGACCATCGCCTCTGAGTAGATACAGGGGCTTCTCTGGGTAATTGGCTAACGTCGTCGAGAAGAAATTACGTGGACAATTGGTCTCGCACCTCTTACGGAGTACTTCTGGGCCGTAGTACCAAAATGTAGTCACATTTAGAAATTTTGAGTTTCGACTTCTGGTGCATAGTTTTGCTAGTAAGAGAGGAGCTAGAAGAGCACTAATGTGTCTCCTGCTCCTGTAAAGATGAGAGTCCTGTGATTGCTTATTGCAGGACTATTTGTTTGGTATGTATGAACACAAATGCCGGTACCTTGGCCAGATTTGACAGCTTGTGCACTGATTTTCGGACGGTACTAGTACATTTCGCTCAGTAGAAATAAAAATGGGGCGATTGAGGTGTCGACGGAAAACAGCCGAATTTCCCCAGGATTTCTGGTGTATTCATGAACTACCTACGAGGTATATCTACCAGCGTTTGCCGGGGATTGCCGAGTAAATACTTTTGCAAATGGGTACGACCAAATCCGAAATACTCGCGTATTTCCGTGAACTGAGAAAAACACTTCGTACATACATGTAAGTGTAGGATTACACATTTTGCTTTTTTGTTCCGGGACGTATTTTTTACGTTTCCTTGGAGCGTCCACGTTGAGTAATTCAAAGTCTGTATATGGAAATGTAAAACCTCATTTACAATCATTAATCTGATCGGTGATAGTGAAGTTATAAGTTGCGATGTATGTCCGTTTCCTTAATCAAATTAAGTGACTTGTATTTGACATTTTCGTTTAAAAACTAAAATACAACAAGAGAAGTCTTGTAAGAAGCATTATGGCGGCTTCCATATTACGTCAGAGGTGTTTTCATTTGATAAATCCGATGAGTTCAAATTCGGTACAACCACAATTTTCAGGGAAAAAGGCATTTTTTCCTCCCATCTGAAGAAAAGATTGGCGAGTGGTTGTTTATTAGATTTAAATAGTTAAGTTTTACATCGATGGTGAAGATTGGCAGGCTCTTGTGACTTAGAGTAACCTTCATTGATTGTGTTTTATGGACAAAGATAAGCTATATAATATATGTGTAAAACCACAAATCTATTAATAGCCAATGGTAGATTACATGATGATAAGTTCGTAGGAGATTATACTTTTGTAAATAATAACGGCATGAGTGTTGTAGATTATTCAGTTTTATGCAACGAAGATTTTAAATTTATTACTTCATTCGAAATTATTCCGATAAATGAATCCTCTGATCATAGCGCACTGCACTTTACCATTGGAAGGTTACGCCCATCAACTACGTTACCTAGCCAAATAGAGACTAATGATCTATATTTAGAATGGGATAATTCTAAGATAGGTATGTTTCGCTCATGTTTATTCAACGAAGTAACTCAACTTAATCAGTTGACAAATAACATACATTCGAATACTATCAATGAAACAATTAATTCATTTACATTGTACATGCAAAATAACGCTTTCAACGTTTTTGGTAAACAAAGGGTGTATAAAATGAATCATTCCCCAAAACCAAAGAAAAAATGGTTTAATAAAATATGTTATGACGCACGTAAAGAATTTAACCGTTCAAGAAATATTTTTCTCCGCAATAGGACAATTGAAAACAGAATGTTGTTCCTTGATAAAAAACATTATTATAACAATGTCAAACGGATATATAAACGTAAATTTTCGAAATCAGAAGGCAAACGGGTATCGATCCTTGCAAAAACTAACCCTAAATTATTTTGGAAAAATATTAAATCACAATATATGCAATCACCCCTTGATACACATGATATACAAATTGATGATATGTACTCTCATTTTAACGAGTTGTATGGATCAGTCCCATCACATGATAATAATGATACGGAAAATCTGTCTCATAACACCTATCTTAGAGATGACGATTTAGACATAGAATTCACATTGTCCGAAATTAAACAAGCTGTTTTTTCTCAAAATAATTCAAAAAGCCCCGGAACAGATCATTTGATCGCTGAAGTTTTCAAGAGTTCGTTTGACATTATATCTCCCTTTCTAACCAAATTTTACAATACAATATTTAACGATGGATTGTTTCCTGACTGTTGGGGGGAAGGGATTATCATACCTATTTTCAAAGGGGGAAATCAGGAGGCCAAAAACTTTCGAGGCATTACACTTAACAATATTTTATCCAAAATCTATTCGAAGTTACTGGTAAATAGACTGACAAAATGGGCAAACACAAATGACAAAATTATAGATAACCAATACGGCTTTCAAAAAGGTAAATCAACAATAGACTGTATATTTGTACTTCACGCAATAATTGCAAAAACTTTATCCTGTAAAAAGAAACTATATGTCGCCTTCCTAGATTGGGAAAAGATGTTCGATAGTATAGACAGATTGTTACTGTGGCAAAAGCTTTTAAAAGAAAATGTCAGCACCAAATTTATCAATGCACTAAAATCAATGTACAATAATGTCAAATCAATAATAAAATATAAATCAATGAAATCAGATCATGTACTATCAAATATTGGGGTGAAACAGGGAGACCCAGCCAGCAGTTTATTATGTTTATTTTTCTTAAATGATAATCTAAACAATGTTAACACAGACTTGAACGGTATAATTAGCATTGATGGCTTACAGTTGTTTCTTCTTTTGTTTGCAGACGACGCTGTTGTATTTTCGCACAATCCCATGACATTACAATCTATTTTGAATAACATTGAACACTATTGCAATGAGTGGAACTTAAAATTGAATACAAAGAAAACAAAAATAATGATATTTGAAAAAGGAAGACACACATCGTATGATTTTTTTTTTAAATAACACAAAACTTGAAATAACAAAATCATTTAGATATCTTGGAGTATATTTCTATAAAAATGGGAATTGGAATCGCACACAAAAACACATAGCACAACACGCCTCCTTTTCATTACACAATTTGTTTGTCATTTACAACCAGTTAGATCTTCCAGTTTCTCAACTGTTGAATATCTTCGACTCTATTGTTTTACCTACGCTTAACTATTCTGCTGAGGTATGGGGACATCACCCATGCCCTAGCATAGAATCTATTTTTTCGAAGTTTTGTAGAAGAATTCTCTGTCTAAGGCAGTCAACAAATCTTACAGCCCTTTATGGGGAGTTAGGTCGCATTCCCATGCAAATACATAGACAAATGATAATGCTTAAATACTGGGTAAAACTGATATCTCTAGATGAGCAATCTGTCTTATTTAAGCTGTATAATATGCTAAAAATAGACACAGAAAATAATCTCACATACAACGGTAACAATTGGGCTTACCACATCAAAAACACTTTAAACAATATTGGATTATCAAACATTTGGGAAAACCAATTATACATGCGAGTCAATTTTACCACAATAAAACAACGCATATTATACATCTATCAACAAAATTGGTATTCATCAATAAGTAATTCACCTCGTCTTTATAGCTATAGTTTATTCAAAAGTTCATTTATTATGGAACAATATCTCGACATCATTCATGAATCAAAATTCAGAAAGGCTCTTACAAGGTTTAGAACATCAGCACACGAGCTAGAAATAGAAAAAGGACGCCAAAGTAATATTCCCAGAAATGAAAGAATGTGTAAAAATTGTAATTCTGGTCAAATAGAAAATGAATTTCACTTTTTATTAATTTGTCCAAAGCATACAAATTTAAGATCAAAATATATAAAGAGGTATTATCATACATGGCCAAATATGCATAAATTTGTCAATTTATTATCAAATCCTTCAAAGAAAACTATTTTTAATCTGTCAAAGTATATATATTATGCTCAACGCAATCGAAATTGTATGACACCTTTAAATGAATGAAAAGCTCTTCTGTAAATCCATGTCTTTGTTAAAATGTTTGTTAAAAATTGCTATATAACATGTTATGTTTATAATGCAATAAAAATATTATGTATGTATTAATATAAAACGATTACCTGTGTTAACTATATATTAATTTAAGGTTGCCAACTGGACCCTTCAACACGCGAGATTCGAGCCAGCAAACATCATGCCTCGTACATGTACTACCGTCCCCCACTAAAGGTTGTTGATGATTGCCTTAGTCGTGACATAGGTTGACAAAGTAGTACACCGTGCTGAAGAAAAGCAATTACAAATTAGTTCACATGAACGAGTACAAACTATAAAAACTCTATACCACAACCCCAAGGAGCAAAGTGATACTGTTGATCGTCTTCAAGACTCTAGCAATCCATACATTGTTGCGACGAAGTTACTATAGTCTTGCACTGAACCCCCAACTAGCTAAGAAACTCGACGAAAGCTTTTCTCGATCAGGTCTATTTACAAACCTTTTTGAGCAGACACAGATTCACTTCCAAACAAAACATCTCAAGACACGTTTTTTATGTCAATAAGCCCATTAGCAGATTATGTTTCTTTTAAGGTTATGAAAACAAATAAATGTCAACGTTTGTTGCCTGTCGCCTGTGCAATAGGGAAACTTCCATATGATACAGTATTTCTAAATATGATAGAGCTATAGAAGTTGGAATAAAAATAGCCATGCCGATTCCATATTTTATCAGATTAAAGAGGAATTCGTCTAGCAAAATCCTGTTAAAGGCTTTTAAACAGTAATATACAGTTTGTTGTTACTTTCCTTGGCGACATGAATACATCCACGAAATCCGAAAGAAACATGTATTAAATACCCTTTTAAAAGCAAACCATTCTCTTTTAATGACATTGTTGCCTAATGGCTTCTATTACATTGGAATAAGATCTTAACATTGCTGCATATAAGAGTCTGTATACAATGGACGAATAGGTAACAAAACAAGGAGCAGCAAAGACAGAAGATTATTCATAGTCTTGTGTTTTTTGTCTAGATATCAATCACCGATATTATTAAACTATTGTTAACAAATTGATTTTATTGAACATACATTTGTCCGAATTATCCACTATGTTTGATATTGTATCTCAACCAACAGGAAAATGGACTATAAATCTATTTATCATTCTTTGTTAATAACGTAACTCCCTCTCGGTCAAAAAATGACTATCAATCATTATTCGCAATGGAAGCACAAAGAAGAACATCCATGCAACTGCGTGAAATGTCACAAAGGTAAAATAATCCTTAATGACAATTAATCTTATTACATGACGACACTGCAAATGTATGGAAGAAAACATCTTCATATTCAATAGACTATTAAAGCCACCATAAATTTGTCTAATATAGTTATTAAAAGAAATTCATTTTGCCTTGTGCAAGAATTTAGGTTCTTGGGGAAGCTAATATTAAATCATTAAGCCTTGATATTTTACGTCGAAAATGCTATTTTCTAGCGGATTCATGTCTTCATTAATCCATGGTTTATTGCTAAGTAGTCTTATTTTAGTATTTTAGTTTAGACACAAATACATTAGCCAGTTCTACCTTTACGCACTAACATGTGGGGAAAATCTTCGGAGGTCAATCTGTCATCCGACTTATACAACGAAGCTTTGTCACTAAAAAGGAGTTGAAAAATTGAGGTAACTCCTTGCTCTAATATCTACATGTTTGACATATAATTCACAGAAGACGCACTGTGAAAACAAGTAAAATACGTTCAAATGAGCAACATATTTCCTTTGTTTACAAATAATAATACTAAACACCTAACAGGAAAGGTACTTTTGTTGTTCGAATGGATGGTGTTTGTTTTTTGTTTTGAAAAATGTCACATAAACCCATATCCAAAGATTAATAATGCGTTCAGTAAGGAAGTAAATTAATTGTTTATTAAAGAGACATGTGCTAAAGTTATATACAGTTGTATCAAAATAATATATTTATACCCGACCTCATAGGCCTATAAGTCACTAAATCAAATGTAAATAGTCCATCTACAAAGTATATACAAAGTATGTACAAATATCATGTTGAATTATAATCCTCAGAGTCCATGATAGTTAATATGAAGAATTATGTTGTTGTTATATCATGTCTTTTTATGTCGCTAAGAAATGAATGAAAATATATAGATTAGAACCTTTATATGGCATAAGCAGGACCGTATAAGACAATGTTGCTATTTGAGATAACCTATTTACCAGATGGCGTATCCCTTACTCTGTAATACACCGCTTGCTGCGAGTGGCCGCTTATCTTTTGAAACCATTTTGAGCAATACTAAATTTTCCATGAAGAGCAACGTTTACTTTTTCACAATCGTTTTTTCGAAGTATTAAATTCAAACGTATTTATTCTTGCTTTATTTGTCACCTGCTTGCGCTTTCGATTTGAACAAGTAACACGTTTTTTTTATGTCAAGGAATGGGCTTAAGCCTTTACCAAACACCAAATTCTCGACCGTCTCAAATTGAAAGTGTTTGCAGACGACATTTCAAAATGTAGCGAAAATGAAAAATAATCTTCTGATATGACGGAAAACATTGTTGGAAAAGGAGAAATTGCTCGTTAGAGCAATTTCTCCTTTTCCCACAATGTTTTCCAGAGTCGACTGCAACAAACTGGGCAGATGCCGTTATTGTTTGGTAATGGGTTAACGTTTGCTCGTTTATATTTGTTTCATCAAGTAATAGATCGGATCGTTGCCGTTATTTGATTACGATTAACGACTTTATTGTGACAGAAGTCCCCGTTGTCGCCTTGTCGCAGTCTTATGTATTTATCCGTAGAAGCCATAGTGGCGGCAAATTAGATCCACATATACAATATACAATTGACATTGCGGCATCACCCTTTTCTTGATCTATATATATACACTTCTATATATATGGGAGTTCTTGAAAACATAATTTTCAGCCAATCCTTAAAATGTATTATACTATGTTTTTTTCGATAGACACCTTTCTGTGATCTTTCCATGTAAATGTATTGTAAAATCACCAAGTATATTCCATCTCTCAATTGAAAAAAAGTAGTCGGTTTGCGTTCCATCGATGTTTAATCGTTCTGACTGTGATCGTTCCATGTAACTTTTCACTGAAATCACTAAACATTTTCTATTTATCATTTTTGAGTAATCGGTTTGCATTTTGACAACGAGTGCAATTTGGCCAAACGAATCTGTAAAATCAAACTTCATCAAACGTCTTGAATGGGCGATTGAACATTTTTCCTTTTACATACAATTCGCCATTTTGTTACGACTAAGCTTATAACACATTACCAAACATTAACAACATTTGACCACTTTGTTGCAGAAGATTCTGGAAGGAATTGTGGGATAAGGAGAAATTGCTCGTAACGAGCAATTTCTCCTTTTCCCACAATGTTTTCTGTCCTACCAGACGATTGTTTTTTCAATTTCATCACATTTTGAAAAGTCGTCCGCAAACTCTTTCAACTTGGAGCAGTCGAAAATTTGGTGTTTGGTAAAGGGTTAAGCATATAAATTGCCATCTTACAAAAAACAAACTACATGTACTAACTTACTTTAATCTTTAAGTGCATTGTGGCTATTTAGAACAGGGTCACTCCTACAGATAACATTGTTTTCACCGGGAAAAGCAAATTGCGTCCGCAGGGCCTAAGTCTATTAGTGTGCGGAAAGATAAATATTTTAGCTATGGAACGCGCCGTTGGCTAAAGAGATTACTCGTCCGTCGATTCAACATGGCGGATTGAAACTCCGTACTGCGTTAAATCATAAGGTCTTGTGTGGCTCCGTGGTTAAAGTGGTGGACGTAGAATTCGGGGGGTCTCGGTTTCAAGCCCCACCTATTCTCTGGTTTCGTGAAAGTGACCTTTGGTGAGTCACTTCAGAGCCCTAGCCTAGCACTGGTGGATCCAGCAAAGCCGTTACATGTGCATAACTGAAAGACTGTTGATACGGCCGGCATTTAACACCATACAAAACATGAGCATTAGTTTATCCCATGTGCTGCAATTAGGAGCAATTTCTTAATACATCAAATTGGTTTTTAATTCCTTCTGCAGCAGATGCAGCAAAATAGGGGATGATGGAGAGGGGGGCTAACTTATATTTTCGTTGAAATACAGTTATTGTCTTTAAAATGATTATCTCACAAATAGAATTTGCCCTTAAAGGATAGAATAACTTCACAATAGAGTTACACGTCCTTCCATTATCGTGTTGTTTAAGAGATAGCAAATTCATGTTTCAGATATAGTAAACCGTTTAAACGGGTTATTTCGTAAACAGTGATCTAAATTTGAAGCAGAAGTATTCTTAGATACTATTATCATTGGGGTTTCTCAAACGTTGATTCGGCATAAGTATTCCTTTTTTTCGGACATGCAAAATCATCGAGATTGGTAAGAAAATTCCATCAAAGCACTAAAAGGCATGGAAGCTACATTCGCTTTTAAAGGCCAAAGTAAAGATGTTTATCAACGACGCAAAATCAATAACTCTTTTATTTAGTGAGGAGGATTGCTTAAACCACAATTTTCACATTCTTACAAACAGAATAGAATATATAAGACAGTCTCTTTAAATATGAGAATGTGCTACTGTCCGAATGACCCTGATCGGTCAACCATGTATCTTATCGACATTTCACTGACATGCACATAATTCTATTCATGAAAAGAATAAGACACTTCCAAGACAAACTAACCGTAGATAAGTTTATTTAGAGAACATCCTAGGTACATTCTAGCGAAGAGTATTTACAGCATCGAGGTCTGGCTAAATTTGTATAGTTGTCTCTGGCTTGAAATTAAACAGCTGTCTGCCATTCTGTCAGTCCCACTATCTGTCTGTCTCTTGCTCTCCCTCTGTCTCTCCCTTCTCTCTATCTCTCTCTTTTTATCCCATCTCTCTCCATCCTCTCTATTTTTCTCTCTGTCTCTCACCCTTTCTCTCTCTCTCACTGCCTCTGTCTCTCTTTTGCCCTCTCTCTCCCTTCTTCCTTTGTCTCTCTCTCTCTCTATCACTCTCTCTCTCCCTCACTCCTTTCTCTGTCGCTCTATATCTCTCTCCCCATCTCTGTCTGTCTGTCTGTCCGCACCTTACACTGTACACTGTAATTGTCGATGCCTCAATAGCCCGCGCGATAGCTTACCTGATACCTGGATTGGCCAATATTCCGACAAACGTAACATGGATTCATATGACATAAATTGTGTTACTGAACAAAAGATTTCATTGTTGTATAGAACAGCGTTGTTCATGTACTATGAGCTAAGACATGTTGTCAAAGGTGAGTGTTGAGTTCAATGTTGCTATCCTATACTTATCAGATAAAGTATTAATTTGTCTGCCTGCCTGCCTGCCTGCCTGCCTGCCTGCCTGCCTGCCTGCCTGCCTGCCTGCCTGCCTGCCTGCCTGCCTGCCTGCCTGCCTGCCTGCCTGCCTGTCTGCCTGCCTGCCTGTCTGTCTGTCTGTCTGTCTGTCTGTCTGTCTGTCTGTCTGTCTGTCTGTCTGTCTGTCTGTCTGTCTGTCTGTCTGTCTGTCTGTCTGTCTGTCTGTCTGTCTGTCTGTCTGTCTGTCTGTCTGTCTGTCTGTCTGTCTGTCTGTCTGTCTGTCTGTCTGTCTGTCTGTCTGTCTGTCTGTCTGTCTGTCTGTCTGTCTGTCTGTCTGTCTGTCTGTCTGTCTGTCTGTCTGTCTGTCCGCACCTAAGACTGTACACTGTAATTGTCGATGCCTCAATAGCCCGCGCGATAGCTTTCCTGATACCTGGATTGGCCAATATTCCGACAAACGTAACATGGATTCATATGACATAAATTGTGTTACTGAACAAAACACCTGGGACCCTTATTAAAACCTATGAACAATTGTTTGTTTGAAACACCCGATTCGTATTCGGCCCACAATAGATTTGTCACACAAGCACATATTGTATCATCTTTTATCATAAAATTGATAATTATGTTATTTATGAACAGTTTTCTTTCATATTTTATTATATAGCATTTTGTTTTCTTTAATAATGTTGATATATTTAATTTTCTAACACTTTGCTATCTAAATAAATGAGCTGTTACAGTTTACAAAACCTGCTCTCCTTTTCACGGAGATATAAATGTTTCAAAACTATATAATCCATGTCTACTACAGCTTGACATACATGTCTTCATTACGTTTAACTACATACATACATACATTTTATTAGCAACGGCAAAAAAAATTGCCTTTAGCCATTTACAATTCAAACATGGCAAAGACATGAAATTACAGAAAAGATGTAATATAACACAAAAAAGGAACTTTTGTGGGTGCATACCAAAACGAATATTACATTAAATTATTCTTATGAAATTCGTTTCTGTTTACTCGTAGTTCATGTTTTTCATTCTATCTAAAGCAATTCGATTCCCTTCCGTTTGCGTTACAGTCTGTTGTCCGGTATTTTGGATACGGATTGTCTAAAGTCAATATATACTGTATTTCGAGCATTACTAGTTTACCGATGTAATTTAACACGATCACCCATTTACTCATGTGTTTATCATCATCAAAATAAGTTCTCAGCGGACTAATACAATTGCGAGAAGAAGACCATCAAATCCAAATTTACACATCTTCATTCTACACCGATATTTGAGTTGCATTGTCTCTTTCTGCGTGGGTTCAAATCCTTTCGATGGCATTTAGATCTTTAAGACAGGTAGTCTCCCGACTGAATTACGAAAAGCTGATGGTACTACTTGCTTGACCAGTCCTTCTGGACAGTTGTGTTTGGTGTTTCCTCCATTAAGAGTCGTGTATGGCAACATAAATGAAACACTGTTGACGCGATGTAAAACCAATTTGTGAACACTATTCTATACCGATAAGAGAAGTTATTTCCAAACAAAGGTAAAAACATTTGACAACTAGACCGATTGTCTTGTGTAACAATTTTTGTCTTGAGAGATTTATTGGGAAAACGATGAGACACAGGGTTAATAAATGTTTCCAGACAATGTGTTTCATCAATTCAAAGACAAAATGAGTTTTATCGGTTAAAAGAGAGGTCCCCCACATTGTAAACCGTTCGATAAACGCCGTGATTGTTATCTCCAGAGGGCTGAATGACATGAACTTTATATGTACTTAAGAAAAAAAATACGAGGAAAAAATAATTTAGATTTGTCTGAAGAAACAGTTCGCTTGGAAAAAGGAGTTCGTGTTTTTTTTTTTTATTCATTTACTGCAGATGAACATACTTCATTGAAGATATTTCATTGAAGACATCCAACTTTCTAGATAACCGATATCAGCTATAACACATTCACAGACGAGTTGTGCTTCCGGTAATATAAATAATACACCTTCGTGAATGTATTATGTATTATATAGCGGATTACTCGGGAACCTAGTCTGAAAACATGACTATTTTTTCACCTTATTTTTTATACAGAATGCCCTTATCGAATTCGTGCCAAGAGAATTGATTAGATCATTTATAAAAATCCAACACTCAGGAAAAAGCAGCTCTTTTAGGTCACATGTAAATATATTTCGCTCTTACACCGAAAATAACAAACATCCTCTGTACCTTTGTAAATGTTTTATGTATTAGATAGCGGATTACTCGGGGACCTAGTCTACAAAAATGACTATTTTCTCACCTTATTTGATACAAAATGCCCTTATCGAGTCCGAGTCAGGACAATTGATCAGATCATTTATAACGACGGAAGAAAACATGTCAAGAATTCCTTTTAAATCCATGGCTAGTAGACAGTGTGTCAATGAAAAGTCATGTCCCCGTTTTGCACTTATTTCATATAACACCTGATATGACAAAGAAAGAAAGAAATATCTTTTCCATTTAATCTTGGTGAATACATAACCGAAAAGATGAATACGTTTTTTTCTCATATACAAGTTATCTTGGTGAATACATTGTAAAGAATCGAGAAACCGCTCGCTTCGAGCAATTCCATATTTTGCAACAACAGGAATTCCTACTGAACAAAAATATATATAGTTTTGTCACCCTTAACCAGCTACTGTCATATCAAATCCATTAAAATTTGCACGCGTGATGAAGTCATTAATGCTGGCTTAATAACACTGTATAACAACATTTCAAACACCCGAGTTCATACTTATTGGAAAACAATTTTAAAAGAAATGAGAGATTGACAAATCGTGTTGAACTCAACGCGTTAAATTTCGGCACGAATGTCGCCGGTCTGTGTTTATATTAAAGTCTTGGTCCCAGTATACAGTCACGATCTGGGGGTAAATTTCACAAACAACCGATATTCAATATGTTGTACACCATCTAGACTACCTCACGATTGACATTCCATAGACATGCAAGCCAATCGGTGACGTTCAAAATATTGACAACTGGACGCTCGTCAATGAAACGTGTGTTGATCACGGAATCACGTGGGTACATCATTAAGGTGTTTTCATGTTTATAACTGTGTGACATTTCCCGCCTAACGAACCTCCCCGGAACTATGCAGATTATGTTTTACATCATATGAAGATTTTTTAACGCCCGTTTATGGGATTGATCGCTTCCACCACAAATACAACATGTCACGTGGACACCTGCTTAGCAACGAAATAAGCGTTTAAAGGTGTCGGCGCCATTCATAATCACCCGACAATGAAATAATGCTCAATTCAGCTGGTTAAAAATTCTACCATGGCTAAATTAATAACTATATTAATGAAATGAAAAAAAGAAACATCATTTAATTTGTTTTTTTTAAATCTGAATGACAATGTTGTGGTGATAGTGGTCGATGCAGCGTAGCAAGGGGAGATCACTTTGAGGAGTTTGAAACATATATTGTGTACACCATTAAGAAAAGCCCGTGGTTATTCATAGACATGCTTGCCATTCGTTCGTAAAGTTCAAAATGTTGATAACTGGAAACCAAAACGCTGGTGTGAATTCGAAACACTGGGAAAACTGAAACGTTTTAAAGACCATTCCATGTGGAAAGGTGTTCATTATTGCTCCTGTTCTATAAAGCAAAAAAGGCATTATGCTTGTACAATTTCGGAACTCTCTCGCGACGGGTCACTCTTTCACCGCATTTAATTTTTATCAAAACGTCGCCTTCTGTTCTATGGCAAAGCTTTAAGGTTAAACACCCATTCGGAACACCTCGGCCATTTCTTAAAATAACCTCGGAGGTAATGGGGAGCCATTTTTGAAAGTAGGTCATCAACGAAGGGCCATTCGTATCTACTCGGCAATCCCCGTAACAAGCCAGGGATTGCCGATAAGAGCCGATTGACAAAATATGAAACAAAGATGTGTTGATATGATCATCTTTAATGAAAAGGGTAAAAAACCATTCAATTGTGATATATAACCAATTTGTGTGGATTCAATAACATATTTAGTGCATGTGTGCATTTTGCGTTATCCGCCTGAAATAAGGCGAATTACCCCAGGATTTCTGGTGTATTCATGTACTGCCTGCGAGGTATAATCTACCGACTTGTTACGGGGATTGCCGAGTAGATACGATTGGTTAAACACCTTATTCGAGGTCCGCCAAAGTTTACTTAGAGAAAGGTCCTATGGGGTATTAGTTTTGAAGGCTGAGTAGCGTAAGATGATGGGAAAACATCCTCTTGAGCTAATAGCATTGGTCTTTATCTCACGTGTTTTCCATATAACAGGGGCCTCCGTAGCCTAGTGGTTAGAGTACAGAACTTGAAATCACATGGCCCCTCTCCGCGTGGGTTCAAATCCTGAGAGGGATATGGATTTTCATGAGAGGCAGTCTCCCGACTGACTTACGGAATGCCGATGGTTCTACCCTCCTTGACCAGCCCTTGTGGGCAGTTGAGTATGGGGTCTTCCTCCATCATTAAGAGTCGGGCATCGCTACATAACTGAAATAATGTTGATGTGATGTAAAAACCCATAAAGATAGATTCCATATAACAGTTTAAGATTTTTATTATTTAACTAAAGACACGTCATTTTTAAGGCATGACAATATAATTACCTGGCTATGCGTTTGTGGTGTTATTCAGTACATGCTCAAATTAACAAATTGACATACTAATGTGAAACGGTAATCGTACCGTTAAGAACAGCACGTTTGCGAGCATAAGCAACTTTTTAAATTTTCTCCTATTAATTGGGACCTTTTTTTCATATACCCGCGATTTTCTTTAAAATCAAGGAGTTTTCCCTATAAGATGAGTTTACCGCAGGATTTTTATTTCCCCAATTCTACTTTATAAAAAGGTATCACTTCGAGTGAAAAAAAATCATGTAAATATGTCTGTCCCGTACATAATTGTTGGGGATAGTTTCGAGAGCTATGGACTATTAACTGAGCAGTATCAACTTAATCCTTTACCAAACACCAAATTTTCGACTGTCCCAAATTTAAACAGTTTGCAGACGATATCTCAAAAGGTGACGATATTGGAAAATAATCTTCTAATAGTGCAGAAAACATTGTGGGAAAAGGAGAAATTGCTCGTTACGAGCAATTTCTCCTTTTCCCACAGTGTTTTCCAGAGACGTCTGCAACAAAGTGGTTAATGTCGTTATTGCTTGGTAATGGGTTAAACGTTTTTCGGTAACAGTTGTTACTGTGGTAACGATGCGTTGCGTCGCTTCCCGTGCGGTGCCTGTTCTTCCATTAGTGCTGGAAGAACAAACGGTGATCGCCTATCAACTATATAAATATTGGACGAAGACGCCTCGCATATCACTGTAGTTCTTGGTCTAACAGTCCTGAACGCTACTACCACATTCTGCACTGATAGGGCGGCAAGGAGACAAATAACCGTGCAATTAATGAACGGAACGGATTTTTTTTCAATCTCATCGCTCTATGAATGAATACGGCTGTATGAAAATTTAAAGCTTGATTCAAATCGAAATAATAAATAAAACGACTTTGTGTGATTGGAATAACCATGCAGTTAATGAATGAACGGAACGGATTTTCTCATATCATTTTATGTATAAGGCTATAAGAAAAAATAAAGTTTGATTAAAATCGAAATATTACATAGAAATAACTTGTGATTGGAATAGCCGTGCAATTTATTAACGCAATTGATTGTTTCCAATCTTTTCCCTTTATGCATGGGTCTGTAAGAAGAATTAAAGTTTGGTTTTAATCGGAAAAATATATTAAACTCACGTGTGTGATTGAAACAACCGTGTTATTATTGAACAGAACATATTTTCCAATCTTTTATCTCTTTAGATCTTTGTGGCTAGAAGAAAAATGAAAGTTTGATTTTAATTAAATTAATAAATGAAACGAACTTGTGTGATTATAACAAAGTATTTCACTTCAAGCAGGAGTTTTTATGATTGTGTTAAATGGAATAGCGGAAGAAATAAAGGTTTGTGAATTTCAATAAAACCAAGTTGTATACAGTATTTTTTTTTCACTCAAGCCAACATTCCATGGAAATGTTAAAACTAATTTGATAGTGCAATAAAACAAAAGAATATATTTATGTCATTTCAGTTACATATCTAAATATAGATATAGTTAAATAGTTTGATTTTATAACAGTTTTTTAGACAATGCTGTTCGATTAACCGCTGGAATGGAGAATACAACAAACTCAACCGACGTGATTCCAAATAATATAACATCGACAACATACGATTTGGAAAATGCTACTACAATTATCCCATCATATACCGTTGTACCGTCGAATGAAAGTCTGTATTCGTACGCATTTCGTGAATTCACGACGTCGATGGCGGAAATTAACGAATCGGACACGGAAACGTACGAGCTCATTCCGGACCTCCGTCAACCCGTCTATATGATCATCATCTACTGTGTGGCCTACGGTGTTGTGTTCCTGTTCGCACTTTTCGGTAATATCATCGTTATTGCCGTTGTCTACCGGAACAGACGCATGCACACGCTCACCAACTTCTTCATTGTCAACTTGGCGTTCGCGGACATCTTGGTCGCCGTGTTCTGTGTCCCCATCACGCTGGTACAGAGTTTATATTACGGTAAGACGTCCCATCCTTTATCCATGACGTCGTAGCTTTTATTGGAGCCTTTTTACGTCAGTGTCTAATCGAAGTACTAGAATAAATGAGCTATTTTTCAGCAAGTCATGAAACTTAATATTTTTCAACTCAGCCAGAGCAGGTCCTTTGGGTTCTTTGTGTGGGGGAAAACCCTAGAGTGTAATGCAGTTCACGTATTGTTTGAAAACTCAATCTAAAGGACGAGTGGGGTCTAATTTTCTATACAGTCCAACTTGTGTTAAGCAACCATCCTTTGAAGCAGCCATCCTGCCTTAAACAACGACTAGAGAAAGTCGCATTGTAAGATTTATTGCGTACACCAATTTGTGTTTAGCAGTCAACCTGGCTTAAACAGCATATTTTCTCAGTTCCATAGGCTGGCCTCTTAACACAATTTTGACTGTATGTGCTGCGAATATATGAAACAATACTGACACGAACAAGGTAAAGAAAACTTCCAATATGTATCACCTAAGATGACAACCTTACCCCTAACTAACAGTCATTCATGATTTCCATTAATCTTTAACGGGGTGACCTAGTCCTTTAGCTTCCGAGTGTCGTAAAGTTCGTCATTTCTTTCCGCTGCTAATGGCTTTGACAAGAAATGTCCGTATTAATGATAAGGACCTTTTTTATCCACAAGGTTGAGCACACTTTGCTTTGTCAAGATGCATGAAGAATGTTTTTCAAATGAAATTTACTGTTCATCGTAAGCTACGTGTTTAAATGAGATCTAAATAAGAATTAACAAACTATGATATATTTATTCACCATTGAAGACCGTATAAACTTCAGTAATAAGTTGTTTCTTTGTGTGCTTTTTGATTGTCGCATCCTATGGTCCCAGTACTCGCTGTTACAGATCTAGTATTACGATAAAACGTCACATCTGTTTATGACGTCAGACGTTTTATCCATGATGTCAAAGCTTTCTTTGGAGCCTTTTCACGTCATCTTCGACAAACTAGAATCGATAATGCGTTTTTCAGCAAATGATGACACTTTAAATATTTTTCCATTTAGCAAGATCATTTTGGCTCTTTCTGTGTAAATGTCGTATTGAAAATACACAGAAGAGTGTAATTCAGTTCTATATATATAAGATTATTCAAAATACGCATATTCAATATCAAACTTGCCTGGATTTTGGTATTTTTTAAAAATACTTTAATACAAAATCTGTTATGAAGAAGTGGCAAACACTGTTGGGGTTAGCTTCATAGAGGCAAAACATGTGGTTTGTTACCCCCTTCTGTCAAATCGCTTCTCCAAACAAAATGTCAGGCATACATTCATATCTACATATTGCATCCACTTGTTTTCAAGTGCGAAATGTTGTACAAATGTTTATATGCGACTGCGAACTGCTAAACAAAGGATATAGTTCTCTACATAGATTGCATCCTGTTCCTCCAAGGTAAATTATTTGACAACTAAATTGAAAGGACAATGAGTTCTACTCTTTCATATGCGCTTTAAAACATATAAAACAGTACTGATACGAACAAAATAAATTTCAAGAAAGATGAGTGTTTGTAACAAAACAATGTAATCCAATCAAAGTTACGTACATGTAAGTCGGACAAGATAGTTGTTTCGACACTGCCAAACCGAGGTTGGTAACGTCTTTTCAGAAATTGTAACCGTTTGGTTTGAAGAAAGTAAAAACCTTCATTTCAAACAAGTTATGATATTCCAGGTAAAAACGGGATGATGATGATTTCATTTGTGTTGGTTTTTACAGTTTTTAATGTCCGCATGAAAGTATTAGACAGATCCATGGCTAAAAACATCGAAAGAAATCGGTCAAGTTGATGTCTTTTGTCATACACAAGGTAAATGTAACAAATAGGCGAAGTTGTCTGGTCTTGCTGCAGACAAGGTGTAGAAAAGTATAAAACATCGTCAACTTGATCAATTGTTGCATCCTCTTCAGACCGGGATCTCTTCAATCACACAAGTGGTTATTATATCATTTGCAAACCCCTCACGGTGTCTTTTAGTTTATTGGCTTGATCACTGTCATCACAAATGTCACATGATCATCTGCTTAGAAACAAGAATTTTGTGTAACGATGGCGGTGACAACCCAAAAATCATCATTTTTTTCTTTATTCATTCATTGAAAACGAAATATGTTTCAATTAAACTGTTCAGAAAACAAAGCAATATTACACTTAGTTCATTAACTACAACATCCAGTTAAAACTGGAGAAAACCTTTTCTAATTTCTTCCAAATATGGTGTGGTGGTAGTGATCGATGCAGCGTAGCAAGGTGATTTATAATGAGAATTTGATGCCGCATCCGCACGAAATCTTGATTTCTTGAAATACAGGAACTGATTTGGTATGTTATAATGCCACATTCATGAAAATAACACTGGCCGTTTAATAAGCGTCTAATTAGCTGTCTGCAAATAATTCTGGGCATCGCTATATGTCAGGTACTAGTAATAGACGGCCTTTTTGTAATTGTCCTACAAATAAAGGGAGTTGTTGTAAACAAGGAAATAGTCATTGAGAATGCTTTTCATTGAATCATGAGAATAACACTGACCGTCTAATAAGTGTCTAATTAGCAGTCTGCAATTTTTTCTGGACATTGCTTCATGTCAGGAAGTAGACGACGTTTTTGTAATTGTCTTACAAATTAGGGAGCTGATGTAAACAAGGAATAATATCATAAGAAAGCGTTCCATTGAACCACGTATCATTTGACTCTCTTGCACTCCTTCATAAGCCTTTGTTTCTAAACGCATATTCTGTGTTTACTGTTTTAAATGTAGAAATAATGTTATGGCTGGTAGAATTATTAAATACTGATTGTGATTTAAATCCTTTAAAATAGGCGACTGTTTTTTGTCTTGCTTCAGGCGAGGTGTTTTACACCGTGAGCTGATGTAGTTGTTGACTCATCATGAGACTTGTATCTCTTTTATCAAACAACTGGCCATTATACAGTCTACTGCAAAGCACCAAACGGAATCCAACCATAAACATGACATCTTGAAACACGAACAAATTAGTTTTGTTTTCATGACACATTCATTAAAATAACATTGGTCTTCTATTCAGCGTCTAATTTGCGGTCTGCATTTTTTTCTGGACATCACTTCATGTCAGGAATAAAACGGCGTTTTTGAAATTGTCTAAAAAGTTATGGAGCTGTTTTAAACATGGAAAAAGTCTCATAAGAAAGCTTTTCATTGAAACACGTATCATTTTATGATGAACTCTCTTGTGATCTTTTACTTTAACTTCTCGATTACTATACCGTTCTTGTTTTAGTTTGCAAACAAACCATGTGTGTTTTTTTGTACTGTTTGTTTTGTAAATTAAAAATTCAATCGTTACAATTTAGTTAACTAACAACCCTTTGTCATTGAACGCATATTCCGCGTCTACCTTTCAGTGTAGCAATCATGTGAATGGCTGATCAATATCTTAAATGCTGTTTGTAATTCAAATTTAGTGAAGTAAATAGGCGACGTTTATTTTTCGGTTTGCTGCATGCGCGGTGCGGACCAGTGTTTAACATCATGAGCTTATCTAATTGTTGCATCCTCTTCAGATTGGGCTCTTTAATCAAACAACTGGTTATAATACTGTCTGCTACAGAGCAAAAACATCGACATCCGAATGAAATATTGAAATCTCGTAACAGGAACTTATTTGGTGTCTTATAATGCCATATTCAGAAGAATAGCACTGACCGTCTAGTAAACGTCTAACTAGCAATCTGCAAATACTTCTGAACATCGCTTCATGTCAGAGATTAGACAGCTTTGATGAAATTTTCTAAAACAAATGGAGCTGTTGTACACAAGGGAATAGTCCCATAAGAAAGCTTTTCATTGAAACACGTACCATTTGATGATGAACTCTCTTGTGAACTTTTACTATAACTTCACGATTACTATACCGTTCTTGTGTTAGTTTTCAAACAAACCATGTGTGTTTTTTGCACTGCTTGTTTTGTAAACTAAAAATTCAATCGTTACAATTTAGTTTACTAACAACCCTTTGTCATTGAACGCATATTCCGCGTTTACCTTTCAGTGTAGCAATCATGTGAATGGCTGATCAATTTCTAAAACGCTGATTGTAATTCAAATTTAGTGAAGTAAACAGGCGACATTTTTTTC
Source organism: Cerastoderma edule (assembly GCA_947846245.1). Lineage (NCBI taxonomy): Eukaryota > Metazoa > Mollusca > Bivalvia > Cardiida > Cardiidae > Cerastoderma > Cerastoderma edule. The sequence continues at coordinate 14,926,532 of OX401406.1, read as the reverse complement.
GGTTTGCTGTATGCGCGGTGCGGACCAGTGTATAACATCATGAGCTTATCTAATTGTTGCATCCTCTTCAGATTGGGATCTCTTTAATTAAACAACTGGTTATTAAACCGTCCGCTGCAAAGCAAAAAAATCGACATACGAATATTGATATCTCGTAACAGGAACTTATTTGGTGTCTTATAATGCCATATTTAGAAGAAAAACACTGACCGTCTAGTAAACGTCTAATTAGCGATCTGCAAATATTTCTGGACATCGCTTCATGTCAGGAAGTAGACAGCTTTGATGAAATTGTCTTAAACATATGGAGCTGTTGTAAACAAGGGAATAGTCCCATAAGAAAGCTTTCATTGAAATATGTACCATTTTATGATGAACTCTCTGGTGAACTTTTACTTTAACTTCTTGATTACTATACCGTTCTTGTGTTAGTCTGCAAACAAACCATAAGTGTTTTTTGCGCTGCTTATTTTTTAAACTAAAAATTCAATCGTTACAATTTAGTTTACTAACAACCCTTTGTCATTGAACGCATATGCCGCGTTTACCTTTCTGTGTAGCAATCATGTGAATGGCTGATCAATATCTTAAATGCTGTTTGTAATTCAAATTTAGTGAAGTAAATAGGCGACGTCTTTTTTTCGGTTTGCTGCATGCGCGGTGCGGACCAGTGTATAACATCATGAGCTTATCTAATTGTTGCATCCTCTTCAGATTGGGATCTCTTTAATCAAACAACTGGTTATTATACCGTCTGCTGCAGAGCAAAAACATTAACATCCGAATGAAATATTGAAATCTCGTAACAGGAACTTATTTGGTGGCTTATAATGCCATATTCAGAAGAATAACACTGGCCGTCTAATAAGTGTCTAATAAGCAGTCTTCAATTAATTCTGGACATTGCTTCATGTCAGGAAGTAGACGACGTTTTTGTAATTGTCTTACAAATTAGGGAGCTGTTGTAAACAAGGAAATAGTCCAATAAAAAAGCCTTTCAATGAAACAAGTACTATTTGACTCTCTTCCAGTCCTTCATAAGCCTTTGTTTCTAAACGCATATTCTGTGTTTACTGTTTTAAATGTAGAAAGAATGTTATGGCTGGTAGAATTCTTAAATACTGATTGTGATTTAAATCCTTTAAAATAGGCGACTGTTTTTTGTCTTGCTTCAGGCGAAGTGTTTTACACCATGAGCTGATGTAGTTGTTGACTCATCATGAGACTTGTATCTCTTTTATCAAACAACTGGCCATTATACAGTCTACTGCAAAGCACCAAACGGAATCCAACCATAAACATGACATCTTGAAACACGAACAAATTAGTTGTGTTTTCATGCCGCATTCATTAAAATAACATTGGTCTTCTAATCAGCGTCTAATTTGCGGTCTGCATTTTTTTCTGGACATCACTTCATGTCAGGAAGTAGACGGCCTTTTTGAAATTGTCTAAAATGTTATGGAGCTGTTTTAAACATGAAAAAAGTCACAAAAGAAAGCTTTTCATTGAAACACGTATCATTTTATGATGAACTCTCTTGTGATCTTTTACTTTAACTTCTCGATTACTATACCGTTCTTGTGTTAGTTTGCAAACAAACCATGTGTGTTTTTTGCACTGTTGGTTTTGTAAACTAAAAACTCAATTGTTACAATTTAGTTTACTAACAACCCTTTGTCATTGAACGCATATTCCGCGTCTACCTTTCAGTGTAGCAATCATGTGAATGGCTGATCAATATCTTAAATGCTGTTTGTAATTCAAATTTAGTGAAGTAAATAGGCGACGTTTTTTTTTTTCGGTTTGCTGCATGCGCGGTGCGGACCAGCGTATAACATCATGAGCTTATCTAATTGATGCATCCTCTTCAGATTGGGATCTCTTTAATCGAACAACTGGTTATTATACCGTCTGCTGCAGAGCAAAAACATCGACATCCGAATGAAATATTGAAATCTCGTAACAGGAACTTATTTGGTGTCTTATAATGCCATATTCAGAAGAAAAACACTGATCGTCTAGTAAACGTCTAATTAGCAATCTGCAAATATTTCTGGACATGGATTCATGTCAGGAAGAAGACAGCTTTGATGAAATTGTCTTTAACATATGAAGCTGTTGTAAACAAGGGAATAGTCCCATAAGAAAGCTTTCATTGAAATATGTACCATTTTATGATGAACTCTCTCGTCAACTTTTACTATAACTTCTGGATTACTATACCGTTCTTGTGTCAGTCTGCAAACAAACCATGTGTGTTTTTTGCACTGTTGGTTTTGTAAATTAAGAATTCAATCGTTACAATTTAGTTTACTAACAACCCTTTGTCATTGAACGCATATTCCGCGTTTACCTTTCAGTGTAGCAATCATGTGAATGGCTGATCAATATCTTAAATGCTGTTTGTAATTCAAATTTATCGAAGTAAATAGGCGACGTCTTTTTTTCGGTTTGCTGCATGCGCGGTGCGGACCAGTTTATAACATCATGAGCTTATCTAATTGTTGCATCCTCTTCAGATTGGGATCTCTTTAATCAAACAACTGGTTATTATACCGTCTGCTGCAGAGCAAAAACATCGACATCCGAATGAAATATTGAAATCTCGTAACAGGAACTTATTTGGTGTCTTGTAATGCCATATTCAGAAGAATAACACTGACCGTCTAGTAAACGTCTAACTCGTTTCATGTCAGAGATTAGACAGCTTTGATGAAATTGTCTTAAACAAATGGCGCTGTTGTACACAAGGGAATAGTCCCATAAGAAAGCTTTTCATTGAAACACGTACCATTTGATGATGAACTCTCTTGTGAACTTTTACTATAACTTCTCGATTACTATACCGTTCTGGTGTTAGTTTGCAAACAAACCATGTGTGTTTTTTGCGCTGCTTGTTTTGTAAATAAAAAAAATTAGTTTACTAACAACCCTTTGTCATTGAACGCATAATCCGTGTGTACCTTTTAAGTGTAGCAATTCCTGATGAATTTCTAAAACACTGATTGTAATGTTATTAATAGGCGACATTTATAGGGTTTGCTGCATGCCATGTGAGGAACAGTTTTTACCATCGTGAGACTATTCAGCTGTTGGATCCTCCTACGATTGGGATCTCTTTAACCAAACCAATATTTATTAAAGCGTCTGCACAAACGGGCACCCGGATATAATCTTGAATTATTGATACAGAAACTAATTGGGTGTGTTCAAATGCCACACCCAGGACATGAACACTGACCGTCTAATAAGCGCTTAAATAGCAGTCTGCAAATGGTTCTGGTCATCGTTGCATATCAGGAAGTAGACGGTGTTGTTGCAATTGTCTAACAATTAAGGGAGCTGTTGTAAACAAGGAAGTAATCCCATAAGATAGGTTTTCATTAGTACCATTTGATGATGAACTCTTTGGTAATCCTTTACCACATCTTTCTGATTACCAAATAGTTGCTATGGTGTTATGTGAGACAGAATGTGTTTTGTCTGTTGTGTAAACGGCAAATTTAATCGTTATAATTAAAATACAAACTCCTTGTTACTGAACATATATTTCTCTTGCCATTTTTAGTCTAGCAATTTTGTAATGACTGGTATAATTCAGATATCCTTATTGAAATTCGTAACTTATTGTAGTAAATGGACACCATTTTTTGGTCTTGCTGCAGGCGATGTGTTGAGCAGTGTATATCATCGTGAACCTATTCAATCATTGTATTATCTTCAGGTTAGGGTCTCTTTAATCAAACCTTTGGTTATTAAACTGTCTGCTGCAAAGCAACAAACTACATTCGAATATAGTCTTGAATTCTGAAACAGTGACTTATGAACCTTGTAATAATATTGAATTCTTAAACAGTGACTTAATATGAACTAAGGCATTGCCTCTAGACCGCTCTCTCAACTCAATGGCATGGGTTCTCTGAAAAAACTTGCATACTGAATATGCATTTCAATCTTAATTCATAGTACAACCTTGTGGAAATATAAGAATTGGCTTACTTTGGGGAGCAAATACTCATTTTGTCACAAAGCTGTCATCTTTGTCACATTTATGAAAGGCTCAGTAAAAGGATAAGTCTCCTTGCAGACTCCTGGTAAACTTTTTTGATTGTATATGTTCTATAGATATTAGTTTAGCTTGATTAGGCTGCGTATGAGGGCCTTTAATCAATAAAGAGACATTCGTCATGTAAGGACAAACTGCTCATGCAATGTCAGAACCACCAAACTATGATATTTGAACCACAAGTGTCTCAGCATAAAATCATAGAATTTTCTTCACAAAATCATGTGTTGTAGGTTTAAATCATCATGACTACAAACAACAAAATGTCATTTGGTGATGAAGAAGGGTCAGTTGGGTTATTATTACCAAACAATATTTAACAACATACTCATCTGCTTGTACATGGTTAGGTACTAAGTTACATCATTATAGAAAGTCAATCAGGTCTTTGTTTGAATTCCTCTTTATTGTTTAATGTAGATAAGAAAATCCCAAATAGATTGCTTTGCTGATCTCCAAAAGCTCATTCAATTACAAAAATAGCTTTGTTGTAGCCAAAAGGTCTTTTGTTTACCTTTCAAATAAAAGAAAAAGATTTCATAAATTTTCAATAATGTTTTATTAACCTTTGTTCACACATAAAACACTGCTTTTTTATGTGTTTTTCTATTAGAGCACGTAAAAATGAAGTACTGTATGCAATAAATGATTAATGAAATGAAGTTAAAAGACATAAGTGATACTCAGCATACAGCATAGGTTCATGTATCATAATTCTTTCCTTTAACACATTGGTTGAAAAATAGTCACATCTTGATATTAACATTATTTAAATTCTTGACATCAACAGTTCCCTGGTCTTCATAGTTTGAATAGAAAAAAACTCCTGAAAGTTGGAACAGTATGACAGTAACATTAATTATCAACTTTTTTAAATAGAAATTTCAACAAATATTCCTTGACATACATCTTTAAGACTTTCATCAAATTTTTCCAAAATTTTGTTTCAAATTTAAAGCAATAGCAGATATAATTGGAAATTTCTTTAACCAATGAATAAAAGCAATTGTGACAGGGCAAACATGCTCTCAGAGAATGTTTACCTTTGTCATAATTGGTTTTAAAATGTTGAAAATTAAGGTGTTTACAATGCATGTAAACTCTCATGTTTGTTTCCTTGAAACATTTCATTAACATGCAATAGATAGGAAAGATATTTAATAAATGACTCAAGTTACTGTCTTCCACTTGTCTGCTGCAGGCTAACTTAGAAGTTCTAACATAGTATGCGTTTTGTCTCATTAATTGAATTAGTTGAGTCTTTCAAAAAAGGAAAGAAAATGAGGACTATGAAACATGTGTGACATTGTTATCATTATAGAATATTCCATAGTCCATAGACAGTTTTTCTATATTATTGTCCTTTGATATTGTCAGTACCAACTAACACTAAACACTATCCTTTAAATATGGTGTATCACTGTTTAGGTTTATTTTTATCTTCATGAAATTAGTCTTTTGAAGAGAAAACTAAGCTTTTGAACATTTCATTAATCAGGTAGTCAAAGTACATGTGAATCTTCATCTGTTTTTGATTATATCTAATCCATGTAGTCTCCCATTGCTGAACATTTTGTTGTTGTTACCTTTTCCTTACTCTGCCAGATAGTCATCAGATATGGCTGTTAAAAGAGAAAAATAAAAACATAAATCTTTTGCCCAAACTGATCACCTTCATCTGACTGATTATTGGTAACATTGGAAATAATTCATGCCACATAGTTATCAATTGAAGCAGTTATCTGACAGAATGAAAAAGAAGTGATAGGTGATAACAATCTATATTTTAAGCTGTGTATCCAGGCAGGTTTATCCCATGACCAATGTTTGCAATATAAAACAGATTGCAATTTTTTTAAGCAGACTACTTCTGGTTTCGAATTTTTATATACGCCATGTTGCGACGATGAATAATCTGCAACCGCCGGTGAATGTTGTTTCAACTTAAGCTGTGCCATCCCCTCCAAGACCATGCAGAGAGTTGCGAGTTGTGGGATGCGAATAACCTTAAAACATTACCCATCGATTGATATATCTCTACCGAGTGTTAGACATAACGTAATGATAAACAATGGGTTATCATATATCACCAGAACCGTAAAGTTGATGGTCGGAACATGGCATAAATAAAATAGTGCAAAGCAAGAGTAATCTGAGAAAAAGAGTTGTTGCACGGATATCTTGTTCGGACCTTTTATCGTAAACATTGGTCACATGATCACCCCAATCGATACCTGTCTTGATTTTTTTTTTGGTTTCATTCCCATTCTAGGTTTTTGTAAAAGATAATAATAATTTCAAATTGTGAGCAACACCAAATTCATCAACATTTGTGGATAATGACTATTTGAAAACAAAGTGATAAAAGGAGGACATGTTAAGGAGTTCCATCTTTGTCAGACTTGCTTGTTTCCTTAAACCTTTGCTGCAGATGTAATTATGCTAAAATTCCATCAGAACTGTTTGAATTAAAGAGAAAACTACATTGACCCTCAAAAGATTGTTCCTTGTTACATTACTTTCATAAGTTATATTCTATGATTATGACATTTCTGTTTGTAAAGTTCATATGGGCATGAGAACAATACTTTTACTTACTTGTATCTAAAAATACAACCAATGTTAATACAGGTCTGCATCATCTTTTCCCTTGAACCTTGTTTAAAACTGACATTCTTCTTCAAGAATCATGCATTCTGTAAAATAAAAAGAAAACACAACTAAATCACCCTTAACATTTCGGAAAACTTCTTATTTGCAAGAACATCTCAATGTTTGGGAATCATATCATCACAGTACGAATCCACTAAAATAGAATACTGCCAAACGAAAGGTGACATATTTAACAAACTTAACTATCTCGTTATTTCGTGTTAGTTAGTCGAAATAAAAACTTAATTATCTCGTTATTTCGAGTAAGTCGAAATAATGACTTAATTATCTTCCTATTTCAAATTAGTAAGTCGAAAAAATGACTTTATTATCTCATTATTTCGAGTTAGTAAGTCGAAATAATGACTTAACTATCTTGTTACTTTCAAGTTAATAAGTCGAAATAATAACTTAATTTTCTCGTTATTTCGACTTACCAAATCGGAAAAAAAATCGCATACTTGTCACCTCTATGCCACCGTTAATACTGGCTACATTTTAACTGACTGATTATTCTTAATTGGTAACATTGGAAATATTTCTATCACCATGATAGTCAATTGAAGCAGTTACCTGACAGGAAGAAAAAGAACTGATTGTTGATAAAAATCTATATTTCAACCTGTTTTGACTTATATTGGTTTCATTCTCATTCTTACGAAGGTTTTCGAAAAAAGAAAGAAGAAAAGAAAAAGTCAATCACACATTTTGAGCAACAACAAATTCATCAATATTTATGGATGATGATTTTTTTTAAACAAAGGAATAAAAGAAGGAAATGTCAAGAAGTCAGACCTTTGTCAAACTTGTTTGTTTCCTGAAAACTTTGCTGCATATGTAATTATTCTATAATAATCTAATCAGAGATGTTTGACATTTGAGAAATTGCTTCTTTGTTATATTGCTTTCAAAAGTTGTCTTCTATGGTTATGACGCTTATGTGTGTAAAGTTCAAAGGAGCATGAGAAAAACTATGTACTTACTTGTATTATAAAACAGAGTCAATGTTTATGCAGGTCTGCATCATCTTTTCTTTTAAAGCTTGTTTGAAATTGTCATATTTCCAACCATCATGAATTCTGTGAAATAAAGAAAAAAACAACTAAGGGATCTATTACCATAAACCTTTGGGCCAAAATTCTCACTTGCAAGAACAATTCAATGTTTGGGAATTATATTATCACTTGAATCAAGAAAAACAAAATACTGCCAACAAATAAGGTGACATATATCCAAATATGGGTCCTGCATGGCTCAGTGGTTAAGATGATGGACTCAGAACACGGGGGTCCTGGGTTCGAGCCCCACCGAGGCCATTTAGTTTTCGTAGGAGTGGCCTTTGGTAAGATCACTTCAGTGCCCTAGCCTTGTACTGGTGTATCCAGGAAAGCCACTTCAGAACTGAAAAATGTAGGTATGGCCCTGACGAAGAGGACCCATATGGGACATGTGTCGGGTAATGATTCTAAACTAAACTGAATACTTTACAGGGTATTTCATTTTTTAAAAAGAATATTCACGCTGTTATTGTTATTTAAACTATCGCCCCATAACGCTATTGAATTGTCAAGAAGGTACCTTGTACTTAATTTAAAAGCTCCAACAATAACAAATAATCCATGTCAGCAACTGACGAGTTGACATCATTGCTTTATCGGTCAGCATAATAGTGTATTCCATATACAACACGATGTGTACCTAATGCTTTCCTTACACACCGCGAAAATGACATAGACCGTCTACATAAACATTAGATTATGCCAAACTGCAGGGTATAATCACCGAATCGATAGAAGGTGAACACTTATTTCACCGTGGAGTGTTGTGGGCAACACACATTTTCTAGCCTAGTACTGCAGGGAACATGAACTGTAATAATAAAAAATGAATGCTGTAGTTCTACTTAAAAGGGAGAAGTTTTTTTTCAAATGGATGTTTGTTTAGAGGAAGCGTCTTCAGCGAGGCGTGACGAGGGCTCGCCTTCTCGATTTTTCTACGACGAATTTGGGTGAAAATGGTCTATTTAGATATACTGTTTTATAACGAAATGAAAGAGTACAAAAAGTTCTCTTACCTACAACCGGCGATTCGTTTTCCTTTCAAGGAGTTGAACACTGTGTCCAATTTAAAGTTTGAAGCGGTGGCGCCGATCCTGTTGTTCGTGTTTTGTTTTTCGATAGAATGGTTTATGGTTCATTCATGATGAGCGGCAATAAACTCAATGAGCGGCAATGAATTTATGTAAAACCAGTCCATTCCATAAAGCCGGAAACACCCGAAGCAAACCCGAGTTTTCTCTTTACAAGGAATGGTTCACTATTGGTAGATATATTGGTAGATAAAGGTAATGCTTGAAAATAAATTTAGATAGAACCAGTCCATTCCGTAAAGCCGGAAACACCCGAGCAAACCCGAGTTTTCTCCTTTAGGTAAACCGGAAGCCACCTGTTTTTTTGCTAATGGTATAGCCGGTGTTAACATAACTTGCTACTCGTACGTATGTTACCGTTATCCGCTCTCCGAGCGCTTCGCGCTCTGAGAGAGCGGTATGAACCTTGTAATAATAATACAACGATCAGGTGAATAACATTTGGTGTCTAATCCGCAGTCTGCAATTATTTTCTGGACACAGCTTCATATCAGGAAGTAGACGGTGCTGCTGCAAAAATGCCGTTTAACACTTGTTGCGACACCTCCGAAAATTCATCAATTTCTCTTTATATATATTGAAAACCGTATGTTTCAGTCGTACTGGTTTACTAGGAAACAACACAATACACATTATTACTAAACTAACTACTATATCTACTTCAAGCTGAAGAAAAAAAACATTTTAGTTTCATAAGAATATGGATGAAAATATTGTGGTGTCACTCTTTGATGCAGCGTAGCAAGGAGACATGTGACGGGTTTGATGTCGTCTACTGCAAAGCGTAAAGCGGCATCCAAATGTTATCTTGAATAGTTGAAAAAGTTACTAATTAGTCATGTTATATTGCAAACTTCAGGAGAATAACACTGGCCGTGTTTTTAGCGTCTAATTAGCAGTCTGTAAATTTTCTGGACATCGCTTCATGTCAGGAAGTTGACAGTGTTTTTGTAATTTTCTAACGAATTGGGGAGCTCTTGGAAACAAAGAAATAGTCACCTAAGAAAGATTTCAATTGAAACATGTACCATTTGATGATTTACTCTTGTGTAGTCCTTTCTTATAATTAGATAGTTCTTGCGTTAGTATGCGATACAAGAATAAGCCTTTTGTAATGTCTGTTGCGTAAGCGGCAAATTTAATCGATGTAATTCACATGCAACCCCTTGTTAGTGAACATATATTCCGCTTGCATTTTTTTCAAATTTCTAGCAATCATGTTATTCTTGACAGATTTCTAAATAATGATTGTTATTTAAGATTTGTTATAGCAAATAGGCGACGTTTATGGTCTTGCTGAACGCGAGGTGTGGAACAGTGTATTACACCATGAGGTTATGCAATTACTGCATCCTCTTCAGATTGGGACCTCTTTAATAAAAAAATGGATATTATACCGTCTGCTGCAATGCACCGAACGGCATCCGAATGCAATCTTGAAATGTCGAAACAGGAACTAATTTGGTGTGTTTTCATGCCACATTCTTGTGAATAACACTGACCGTCAAATCAGTAACTTATTAGCAATCTGCAATTTTTTTTCTGGACATCACTTCGTGTCAGGAAGTAGACGGCGTTTTTGAAATTGTCTAAAACGTTATAGAGCTGTTTTAAACAAGGAAATAGTCCCATAAAAAAGCTTTTCATTTTAACTCGTACCATTTTATGATGAACTCTCTTGTGGCCCTTTCCGATTTCATTCTGATTACTAGATATCTCTTAAGTATGCGAAATATGCCATATGCTGACAAAAGTGTGTTTTTGGTAATGTCTGTTGTGTAAACGACGAATTTAAACGTTATAATTTACTTACAACCATTTGTCATTGAACGCATACTGCGTGAGATTTTTTGGTTCAGCAATTTTGTAATGGTTGAAAAAATAGTCATATATTGAAAGTCATTCGAAACTTATTCTAGCAAATAGGCAACGGTTTTGGGTTTGCTGCATGTGACGTGTTGAATCGTGTACAACATAGTAAGCCTATTCGATTGTTGCATCCTCTTCATATTGGGATCATCTTTTATTAATAAAATGGATATCAAACCGTCTGCTGCAAAGTACAAAACCGCACAAAACAGTATCCGAATATAATCTTGAAATCCCGAAATAGGAAAAAAAATAGACGTGTTATAATGGGCATCTAATTAGTAGCCTGCATTCAATTCTGGACATTTTGCCACGTCAGTAAATTGACGGCGTTTTTTTGTTTGCAGTTGTCTAACAAATTAGTGAGGTGTTGTTCGCAAGGAAATAGTCCCATAAGAAATCTTTTTCATTGAAACATGTTGTCCTTTTCTCTATCTTCTTGGTTACAAGATAGCTCTTGTGTTAGTATGCGAGACAAAAATGTGCTTTTTGTCATGCTTGTTCAGTAAATGACACTTTTAAATTTATAATTTACCAACAACAGAGCGTTTCTTGTCAATTGCTTAAAATATTGGCTTGAAACTCGATGGTCCTGGGTCTAATCCCTAAAGACGCTTCTTTTGAATAATTTTGGCAAGATACTTGAGTTGTCTAGACAAATACTGTTTAATCGAAAATTGAAATTACTAACATATCTAAACCCCTTTTTAAAAGGACTGATGCTTATAAAGGATTACCTTATATATGAGGTACACACGGTCTTGCAACTTGAGACTGTTTTAGACATTATTATTATTATAGCTTTGGTTTTTTTTTATCCCAAATGATGTGGGTCGGATGTTTGGTCATAAAGTACACTGAAAAGCTGGAATTTCAGCTATATTCGGCAATGCTTTAGGGGTCTTAACCATACTTGATCCATTATGTTTGATTCACGGGGTTTGAATACCATTCAATTTGCTATTTCCGGTTAAGAGGCCTGAGGTACACGTTTTAATCATTAACTTTCATATTTGTTGAGAAGTTTCTTTAAAGTATCACTGCAACAGAGATTCTAGAGATCGGAGGCTAATGTTCAGCCAACCTTCGCGATTGCAATGTTGTATTGGACAATCTGATATTTTGATCATGTGCAGATGTTAATAACAAACCGCCTCTAACACAAAGTTTCAGTATTCGTACTCAAAAATAGTCTTACCTTTTACCAAACGCCAAACTTTCGACCGTCCAAAATTGAAAGAGCTTGCAGACGACATTCTAAAATGTGATGAAATTGGAAAATAAGTTTCTGCTAGGGAAGAAAACATAGTGAGAAAGGAAAAATTGCTCGTTACGCGCAATTTCTGTCACGAGCAATTTCTTCTTTTGCCACAATGCTTTCCAGAGTGATCTGCAACAAAGAAGTTGAATGTCGTTATTGCTTGGTAATGGGTTTATCATGGAAGGAAACCGCATTGCCAATTATTGTGATTTTACTGACTCGATGTCGTGGTCGACATCGAACAAATCGAAATATTTCATGACATACGGGAACGTGTAGTAAAGGCTGGGAAAGGTGCTTTCTAATAACTCTATGCCTATATCTGATTAACAAGTAAATATTCACGTCTTCAAATAAGGTTTCTATGGTTTCTTACGACATGCGTCAATTACAAAGAAAACAAAAAGTTGTCTTTGTTGCAAACTTAAATGCTCAGTTAATTTCAGCTGGAATCTTGAAAGACTCGTTTATTGCTAAGTTGGAATCCGCTTTGATAAGACTGGTAAAACTTAGACGTTCCTGGAAATAACTTACTTGATAAAACCATACAAACGTCCCTTTCTTCGTTCTGTTTAAGGCTTTTACCTTCCAACATCGTTATGTGATACATCGGTGAAGTCTTCCCTGTGGATGGAAAAATCTAAGCAATACTATCATACGCTTTTCACATTTATGGCTGATTTACTGAAGTAGTGTATGGAGCCCATGGTATGTAATGTTGAAAGAACAGGATTATTCATCAGTACTGATACCGTGAAGTGGAAGCTGTTATCCTTTTATTGTACGATCGAGCTCTTTGGTTCCTTCGTTGCACCATTTTCAGTATCGACAATTTTCACTATTTGAATATTTGAAATCTTTGATCGAAGAGAAAGGTTGATTTCTTCTACATAATGGTTTTATAGAATCTTTTGTGTTCTTTTCAAGTAGATCTTTTGTATCGAAGTAGTTCTGTGCAACAAACTGTTGTTATTATGTGTATGCAAATGCACCATTCGTCATACAATGAATGTTAATCCGCCGGGATCCAATAAAGCCAACAGCGCAAACCGGTCCGTGGGTGGTAAAAGGACCGCGTTACAACAGAGTTGGCTTTGAGGTTATTTTGTGTGAGATTTACATTATTTTGATTTGTCCAGAAAGCACATGCTTATTTCTGACACAGGTGGCTAAATCTGATTTTGGTTCACATGTCCGTCAATGCCTTTAACCTTTTATGCATGTGGCCATACAACAATGGATATGTAGTAGATTCAGTAACATTAATTGTCCATTTAGGCATTTTTAAACGCTGGACAAATCGAACAATTGATTGTAGCACCACTGTCTTAAAACTATCTTTCGAAATTCTTTTCTTTTAGCCAATGAAATAATAATAAGAAGAAAACCATCATAGCAATTCTTAATTAATTATGAAAAAACATTGAATTTGCTTAAGGACATTTTCTACAGTTTTATAAGTAAATAATCCCTTCATAGAATTTTCTAAATTTTTGTTGTTATTTTAAATTTCATGTTGAATTCAAAAATGAAAAGAAAAATGCAAGTCGACGAGTTAGTTTTTTTGTAAAATGGCAATTTCCATGGTAACCGTTTGGGGCAAAAATGTCAAAATGACCATACCATCTTCAAAGCTAATAAAATAAGTTCTGGAAGGTTTGTTAATACAAAAATTATGTATTCATACATTCAATACTTTATAATTCAATGTTACCTTGAATTATTACAATCTGAACATTTTTTGTAATCCAAATCAGATTTTCAAAAAAAAAATCGGCAAAAAAAACCAATGAAAAGTTTCTCTTGAAATACATAGTGCAAACAAAAGTACATGTTGACGAGTTAGTTTTTCTGTAAAATGACAGTTTCCATGGTAACCGTATTCAAAAAAACATAAAAACGACTAATATAACTTTAAACTTGAAAAATAGAAGCTCAGGGCTTAAAATGCATGAGAAATATATAATATCGTTAATAACCTTTTATAGTTTTTTGGATAATATGATTATTCTTTGAAAAAAATTGCATACAGTAAACTTCATCCGAATAAAAACGTTTATCCGACAACTATGCAAGTACCTCTTCGGTAACAGATTATTATCTTCCTTGGCTGCGCAGATGAAGTGCGAAGAAAAAACTACCGAGAACGTCCTTAAAGAACATTTGCAAAATTGAATCTAGGCAAGCCAGGATTCGACCCCAGGTCATATAGGATGATTGGCAATAAGCACTATAATCTCTCAACAACGGAGACCCTCATATGCGTGAGTATCTGGTTAATGAATGCCCCCGTTTAGTTATTTCGTATAACTCCTAAATGACATCTTCACTTGAAAACAAAAATTCAAGAATATAATCTCGCAAAAAGCTATATGGCGGCTTCCGTACCATGTCAGAGATGTTCAATCGTTTGCACCCGATGGATTCGGATTGCCTCTATGAAGTAAGGGGTTTGGAGGTACCGGGTGGCTTCCATTTGGTTGTCACGGCTGATTCGTCTTTAATTAAAATGCTGGTGATCGATGAGCGAATGGCCATTTGTAACGCTGATTGGTTTTATGCGGAACTGTTACTTGGACAGAAAGACCCTGACCAAGTTACGCAATACAGACGGCCTGATAGCAAAGGAACTTGGAAATGAGCATGACAATAAAGGGGAGAATGGCTGAATATGATATTCAATCTCTTCAATAGGATACCAGACTCTGACTTATTTGTGGGGATTATTTATACGCATTTTCTATGTCATTTTTTTCATTGGCAATCATTGACAAAATGTGGCTATGACCATTTACAATAACATAGAATAGGGCTTAGACGAAAAATGATAATCAGCGAACACAAAGCACAATATTACAACACATGAAACTTAAAGAATAGCATTACTGTAAGAGTTATGATACTCGATGGTTAAGGAACAGAAAAATTGTTAAGATTTTCATCTCTTATACAACAGCGAATACGATAAACAAGTTCTTTCCAGTTTGTTAGGACTTCCTGTAAAGCTCTTGAAAGTTAAGTTTTCATGTCATTGTACGTGTACTATTATTGTAACGTGATGTTTTCCATGTAAGAGTAATGTGATGTTTTCGGAAAGATAAGAAGGTGGTGTTTTCGAATAGAGAGTATCGTGGTGTTTTCGGAAAGATAAGAAGGTGATGTTTTCGAATGGAGAGTATTGTCATGTTTTCGATTAGAGAGTATCGTGGTGTTTTCGGAAAGATAAGAAGGTGATGTTTTCGAATGGAGAGTATTGTGATGTTTTCGAATAGAGAGTATCGTGGTGTTTTCGGAAAGAGAGGAACGTGATGTTTTCGAATAGAGAGTATTGTCCTGTTTTCGATTAGAGAGTATCGTGATGTTTTCGGAAAGATAAGAAGGTGATGTTTTCGAATGGAGAGTTTTGTCCTGTTTTCGAATAGAGAGAATCGTGGTGTTTTCGGAAAGAGAGGAACGTGATATTTTCGAATGGAGAGTATTGTGATGTTTTCGGAAAGAGAGTATCGTGATGTTTTCGGAAAGAGAGGAACGTGATGTTTTCGAATGGAGAGTATCGCGGTGTTTTCGGAAAGATAAGAACGTGATGTTTTCGAATGGAGAGTATTGTCATGTTTTCGAATAGAGAGTATCGTGGTGTTTTCGAATAAAGAGTATGGTGATGTCTTTGAATAGAAAGTATCGTGCTATATTCGAATAAAGTTATGTGATCTTTTCGAATAGAGAGTATCGTTATGTTTTCGAAATTATTGTATCATGATGTTTTCGAATAGAAAGTAGATAAAAGTCTTTTATTGTACATAAAGAATGGAGAAACGCGTTGTGAAGGATGTGCAACTAGCTGCGATTATAATTTCTGAGCAATTGTTTTCTAATCATGTCTGCCTCACGCGCCAACAACATGTTGGCACCCAAGCAAAGGTTAATCCATCAAGATAATGTATTAAACATGTATGTAGCAGGCGCCTTGGCAAATATTTGATTGACAGAAAAGAAAGAAAGTTGTGATAACATAAGAACTCTTAAAACATGGACAATAAAGGTTTATAATGCAGATCACGTTTTCGTAAAATTAAACATGTAGATCAAATGTACACGCATACATCTATATCGCAAGTAGGCATTTTTGAAATAACTGTTAAGTTTGAAACCAAAAGCAATTATCACGGGTGTCTTTAGCTAAAGAAGATTTGCAATTCACAAAATAGAAGAAGGGAGTAATGTATCGTCCCAATATCTTATACAACTACCTTCTCTTAATGGTTTGGAGCTTACGGTGTTGGAACGAATTTACAAACGATAGGGTTTAACGCCGTGTCAACAGTTCCATCAGTTGTATGTCGGCTCTTCTGGGATCCACCAATACTATGCTGGGACTCTGCGGTACCTTGCCAAGAAGAAACCCCTTTATAGCGTTGCTGTTTGAACATGCATTTGGGGCTCTCGTGATACAAGTTCACGAATTCAACCTATGTGCCACAACAGACATATCCTTATTATAAAACCTGGGGAAATAGGCATAATATGCTTAAAATACTTGGAAAAGTCATTTTATGCAAAAGAAATAGACGAAGTCTATAGGTCTTTAGGAAACAAATAAAGGCGTAAAGTGCCGACAAAACGATTATCTCTACATCAGTAATATTATGTATCGACCTATTTACGCCAATGTACTATCAATGAGCCATTTAACTGATCGCCCAGATGGTAGGCAGTGCCAGCCACCTACTTCAAAGTCCATCTAAATGTTCTGAATAGCCTGTTGTTGTTTAGAGGATAAAGTCGAATATATGAGACGAGGAATCCCTGGCTCGAGTAGGCAAAGCACTCCATTTTATCCAGAATAGCGCTTAATTATTTACAGTACAAGTTTGTAAAATCTAGAATAGTTGACTGTAAACGTGAAAGACACTTCAAATTCTCCTTTAACGAGCAACTGAGACATAATATGTTCATATGATGCTTTGAAAAGAGTTAAGACGACAATGTTTGATTACAATTAGAGATAAACCGAGGTTAGCCTATAATTGTCAGGTGAATTTCTCAAAGCGTCTTGGACCAATGCAATAGGTGAAATCCACTATTTTGAATATTTGCGTTGTTGTCGTTGGATAAATGAAATTAAGTAAATTATGTGACTTTTCTTACCAAGTGCCCACCACTCGTTTATCATTGATATGTTTATACATAACTCGAACGTAAACAATGAAGACAAGTTGTGTGCTACACAATTCGTGAGCATATCACTTTGAAACATTGATGATATATATCGCCTTTGTTATTTATATTTTTTATCAATGACATTGTTAATCACATTAATCTAGATCAGCTCGATGAGAATGACCTTAATACACTTTCAATCTATCTTCTTCTTTTTGCCGATGACATTGTATTATTTACAACAAATCCAGTGACAGTTAAACAATATCCAGAGGTACTCAGTCAAATGAGGTCTTAAAATAAACAAGGCTAAAACTAAAGTTTGTGTATTTCTAAAAGGTCATCAACCAGTCAGAGATCAAATAATTATAGCAAATGATATCATTGAAGTTGTTGATAACTTTGTTTATCTGGGGCTGAAATTTAGCTATAATGGTAATCTTAATCTAGCGGTTAAATGCCTCCAAGACCAGGCCCTTAGGGCATATCAAAATTTATTAGGGATTTTTGACAAACTTAAGTTAGATTTAAAATGTAAGTTATCTCTTTTTGATTCAATGGTTCTCCCTATCCTCTTATATGGATCTAAGATATGGGGTGTATATAACGTTAAATTCATTGAAAAACTTTATATACGGTTTTGTAGGTCTTTATTGAGTGTAAGCAAACAAACGCCAAACTATGCTGTATATGGTGAACTTGGTCGCCTACCAATGTACATCCTTGCAAAACAGAGAGCTATAAAATTCTTTATCAAGATATTAAATTCCTCTGGTTCTTTGATACAATTTTCTTATTTTGATCAACTTAATAATATTTCGAACTCATGCTGGTCTAACAAAATGAAAAGTATTGTTGAACATTTGGGTTTTGGCTATTTAACTCGAGTTGTTTAAAGTAACATCCCTCATTTCAGCGCTTTGAAATCAAGACTTCGTGACCAATTTATGCAAGATTGGTCTAGCTACACCAATAACTCATCAAAACTATCATATTGTTGTATTTTAAAAGAAGAATTCAAATTTGAAAATTATTTAACCTCAATACAAAATGATCACCTAAGAAAACATTTGACCAGCATTCGTTTGAGCTCACACCCACTTAAAATTGAAACTGGAAGAAAAAATGGTATTGATAGAAACAATCGCCTGTGTAAAAACTGTAGCATGAAAGTAGTCGAGTCTGAATTTCATTTCATATTATGTTGCCCAAGATATAGATTTTTACGTGAAAAATACATGATTAATTTACCACACCCAACTGTTAATAAGTTTTATAATCTCATGTCCTCCTCCTTGTAAATTACTAAAATTGTCAAAATATATTAAGGAAGCTATGGATGTTAGAAAACATATATTGGAAACGATGTTGAATTGATTTCGACTACATTTAATTGTACTTGCCAGTTATAACTACCCATGGTTTTATGACTGTTCTGTTGTTATGTTCCTTTTTTGTGTTGTATTATATCTTTTCTGTAATTTCATGTCTTTGCCATGTTTAAATTGTAAATGGCTTAAGGCAAACTTTTTTAGCCGTTGCTAATAAAATGTATGTATGTATATAGAGTAGGCGTTACACTGTCATGATAACGCAGTGTTTTCGTGCTATGTTAAACATGTTTCATAATGAAAACTCATTTTACCCAGTTTTGCAGTTTGTTAGGCAAGTTTCAGGCTTTAATATCTGTATGGTATGTATGGTGAATTATGAGACGTCCCCAATCGTACACCTCCTTGGTTTTGCAACGTTTAAATGAACTTTCGCCAATGGTGTGCCCATGAGACAATGCTCGTGCTGATTGCTTTATCACCTGTACATCACCATGCAAAATTACTTAATTGTGTAAGTAAGCAGGGAACAAATTATCGCACGTCAGCAACAAACAGACAACCAGGGTTGATAATTTGCCGCACTGCTCCCGCATGCCATTCTGTGGTGCAACACATTCACACTTACTGCTGAGATAACATGCATCGGTGGGTTGTATTTTTTTTACTTTTACCTGACTTGACAAAGTCCTTAACTGTAACTGGTCGGAAATCCCAAAACTTTCTTTCGTAAATCGCTTAGTTGAACGAGAGTTAGCGGGGATTCAAAAAGGTTTATCGCGGGAAAAACTGAGTCGGAGAGAGAACAGAGCAAGATAAGATGAAAAGAGATATTTTATCAAAATCTGGTCTGATGCCCACCTTTAGAATATAGGAAACGTCTGATACAAATGCATAGATGACCGAGGATCTGGTGTCACAAACGTGTAACGTCATTTCATAAATTGAGACATTCGAACTTGTATTGAAGGCAAAAACATAACCATTTTATAAGTGTGTGCCAATGGGGAAAACGAAGACATACGATCCTGCTCCAAGTTATTCCAAGTTATCCCAATGGGACGCTTGGAAAGCTGTTGTGGTCTATCTTCAGACGTTGTAATCGCACTTTATGGTAAACAATGCCATATAAATTCACATCACATTTGAAAGAGTCTTCCAGCAAATAATGCGTGCAAAATCGTTTGGGATATGGGTTGCGTTTAAAGGACGAGTCACATAGAGGCGTAAGGCTGTTGGTATCCCGTTTTCCAGTCTTGTGTGACTGAGCGCAACGGGAACAAGTGCTTGTGCTTTCATTTCTAAATTGTTTCATGAACAAAACTGCGTTTTCTTTGTCACTGCATTATGTGGCGGGATCTACCTTGCGACATTTCATTAATCCACATTCCACGTTACGCGAAAAGGGGCACTCGGACATAGCAAACAGTGTAGCCCCAGACCAGCCGCCACGTCACTGACGTGGCGGCTGATCTGGGGTTACACTGTTTGCCATCTTAGAGGATATCAAGTTCTACCTTTAAATAAATACAAATGATAACTGTCGTGAATAGATGCTGGAATAATAGCGCTAAGAAAGAGCTGAGTCAGTGGTTTTGTAGTGTTTCGTGTCTGGCGAACGTTTTTCGTCTGTTTTATTCCAAGCACGACCAGCAATTACGCACAATTCAACTGCAGACAATTATGCATAGGCTGCCGTGCCTGTATGCTGAACTCATTAACAACTTCCTTCGTAAAGAACTGTTTTATTTGACGAATACTTGACGGAAACCTTCGGAAATCGTTTTAGACATCTTTTTCTCAATTACACGTTAAGAAACGCTCTCAAGTTTTTGAATATATTAAAGAGGGAACCCCCCGGTAAAATGCTTCCAAATACAAGTTTGCTTTACAGATGTGTACATGTAGCTGATAGAAACGTTCCGGGTTATGGTTTTTAACAACTCGACAAAAATATGAACCTTGTAAGCGTGTGATGAATTGAACAGCATGAACGGAAATGTTTATTTTGTTAGCGTGTGATGAATGGAATAGCATGAACGGAAATATTTATTTTGTTAGCGTTTGATGAATGAAATAGAATGAAATGAAATATTTATCTCGTAAGCGTGTGATGTATGAAATAGCATGAACGGAAATATTTATTTTGTTAGCGTGTTATGAATGAAATAGTATAAGTGAAATAATTGTTTTGTAAGCGTGTGATGAATAGAATAGCATGAACGGAAATATTTGTTTTGTAAGCGTGTGATGAATGGAATAGCATGAAAGGAAATATTTGTTTTGTAAGCGTGTGATAAATCATAGGCGTAGAAGCTGGGGGCTAGGGGGCCCCCCAATATCCAGACTGGGGGAGCCAGAGTATACTTTGCCCCCAAAAAAAAAAAAAAAAAAAAGAATTCACAATGGCAAATGTAGATAGTTGAAAACAAAAATGAAAGAAATGGAATTTAATAGCAGAATAAAAATAAATGTGTATTGTTGTGCTTTATCTTATACCAATACGCCTTTTGTTACGAACAATAACCAAAATATTTTTGACGTCATCATTGCAATCTGAACACATCGGGTTTATCCAATGAAAACTCAGCTAAAAAAACTACCCGGGAAGTCTTGATTGACAAAAACAGTGGTGTAAAACGTGTTCTAAAAAGTCAGAGATCAATAGTGTCTTCAATTGTTAGCTAAAGATTTAACAATAATCTAATTCTTTCACTGTGTACATAGTTGAAGCCGTGGCTGTGACAGTCTGGTCGCCGCCTCTTTTTGTTAAGATCAGCACATTTGATTTCCGCGTGAGATCGAGACCTAGCATATCCTTTTTTTATTATTATTAAAGATACACATTTTAATACGCTATCTTTTAATTCTTATAATGTTATTAAATTTGTAAATGCATATTCATGAAAAAGTTTAAGAACATTTATTCTTAGACTGGTCCTTATCTGAAGTTGCCCCCACCAATGTTGAAAACGCTCCTACGCCTATGTAAATGGAATAGTATAAATGACATATTTACTTTGTAAACACAGGATTGATGGAATGGCATGAAATGACATATCTACTTTGTAACTGTGTGATACATGGATTTGTATAAATGAAATATTTGTTTTGAAAGCACGTGATAAACGGAATAGTATAAATGAAATATTCATCTCGTAAGCGTGTGATGAATGGAATAGTATAAAATGACATATTTGTTTTTGTAAGCGTGTGGTACATGAAATAGCATGAACGGAACTATTTATTTTGTTAGCGTGTGATGAATGAAATAGTATAAGTGAAATATTCGTTCTGTAAGCGTGTGATGAATGAAATAGCATGAACGGAAATATCTACTGTGTAAGCGTGTGATAAAAGGATTTGTATGAAAATAAATATTAGTTTGTAAGCGCAGGATAAATGGGCTAAAATGAAATTCACTTGGTATGCTTGTTATAAATTGAATAGTATGAAACAAAATAGTTGCTTTGTAAGCACGGTACTGGTGGAATGGTATGACATTGAATATAGAACTTGTAAGGGAGGGATAAATCATAGTCGCAAATAGGACGAAAAGTTCGTTAAGAGCATATTTTCATTTAATCAACCTGGTTTGCTAGCTTTGCCCAAGCTGTTTCGGTGTCAAAGCGAGCTTATGCAACGCGTGAGCAAGTATAAACAAACTCTGTAAATGACTCAAATTGCATCGGTTTATGCTGTAACAAGAAGTGAATTTCAAAGTAACTGATATCCATTTTGAATAAGTGTCTCTCTGTGTTTTGGCAAAAGAGTTCAGCAGCTATATTAAACCGGTGATATGTTTATTATAAGTAGTTCACCCTATCGGATAGAGTCTAGATTACTTCAAAAAAGGGGCAGAAAAAATAAAATAAGAGTACATCATATGATTACTCGAAAACCCATGACAGCCTCTAGGCGCGTCGCATTATCACTTTAAGGATGTAATCTGATTACTAGAGGGGATTCCCTATTCCTGCAGAATCCATTCTTTATAATTATAGTCGAATACACCCACAGAGGGAACAATTTACATTCATCCTTTGTGATTATGAATTATTTGCGCCTTTGGAACGAAGAATCTCTGTTGGTGCAAGCGCACGCAGCAACCGTTGTAGTCCTGTAAATTTGTTCGTCTCACCAGGACTTACAAGGAGTAACTCAGACATTTGTGCACTGGAAGTAATAAACGCTAGAAAATTGATATCAACAACATTTTTCATTCAACAAATGGCTATTTTCCCAATTCCTTTACTTTTAAGTTTCTGAAATTCCGTGAACTTGTTAGATATTGTGAAGTGAGCCTTCACGCTTGTCATTGCTTCTAGGGAAGGCAGGGTTATGAATAAATGCCCGAATTCCTTCTCGCACACTTTGCTAAAAAAAATCAGAATGGGATGAGAGAATTTTTCATATTCTGTTAAATGACTCTCTGGTGTGCTCTGGGAGTAATAAACGTTTAAAATTTGATATTATCAACCATTGTCACTAGACTTTTACTTTTTTTTTTAAATTTATTTACTTCTAATTTGCTGAAATCCCGTAAACTTGTTAAATACTGTAATTGGAGCATTAACGCTTGTCAGCGATTCTATGGGAAGACCGGGTCAGTTAATAAATATACGCCCTTATTCCTTCTCGCACACATTACTAGCGTCACGTGACAAGAGCGGTTAAACGATTTCGAAGACCCACATGGCGATGGTACTTAAAATCGACACCTTTTATTCTAAGTTTAGCTTGTTTATTACGGAATAAACCCGTTTGAATGGTTTGCAATATATGCATTACAAATGTTCTATATCTTTTATGTACGGCGGTTGTAAACGAGGTCGGAAAGTTGTCAATATTCTCTAGTATTATGTTATTTTAGATATTCTTTTTATTGAAGCAGATACCGTTGTAATTGTATTTTCTTACTTCTCGATGATCTTTCAAAGAAACTTAACATGAAACACCAACATGTTAGGTATGGCAGAACAACCATCGGATAACAGTACAGTGTATATAAGTTAGTTTTTCTTGTCATTTTCTCACGCCGTAAAAACCATTAACAGATGTCGGAATGGGAAGATAGAAGCGTCATATTAACTTCAAAGTAGACAATCAAAGCTTATAGCGTAAGTTTAATTTGCAATATTCGGGTCCATTTATTATATCAAAAAAGCTACCGTCACCTTCTCACAACTTTTTTCTGGTGGACACAAAACTCACAATCGTATCTACTCGGCAATCCCCGTAACAAGTCGGTAGATATACCTCGTAGGCAGTACATGAATACACCAGAAATCCTGGGGTAATTCGCCTTATTTCCGGCGGATAACGCAAAATGCACTCAGCCACTAAATATGTATTTAAATACACACAAATTGGTTATATATCACAATTGAATGTTTTTTTTACCCTTTTCATTAAAGATGATCATATGAACACATCTTTGTTTAATATTTTGTCAATCAGCTCTTTCCGGCATTCCCCGGCTTGTGACGGGGATTGCCGAGTTGATACGATTGGCCCTTCGTTGCTGACCTACTTTTAAAATAGCTACCAATTTACCTCCGAGGTTATTTTAAGAAATGGCCGAGGTGTTCCGAATGCAAAACTCATTGAACAGCCTTAAACTGTTGTTAATCAGTTCTTTTGATGAATTGTTATAGTATTTCTATCTGATAAGAAATTGCTGATCAATTCATTTCTCTATTTTCCTTCGATCACGCCACACAGATTAACTCCGCTTCCCTACCCTTATTTTCAGTTTCACTTATGCTCCGTAGATACCGTATCTATATTGACATAACTATATTTTTTACGCGTTTTATAACTCTCAGAGGTGTGATTGAATGCGTCCCGGACCTAAATTTCTAAACTGTTGAAGGTTCATAATGCCATTCTAAAACAGTTTTCCATTTTATAAATGAATAAGTTAGTAAGCAAATTAAAATAGACTTAATTTGATAAAATCTCTCAGTCACATTATGGCTCATGGCTTTATCAAATTACTCATACATGGTAATTGATTTTGATAAAAAAAACACAAAGTACATTATAACATTAACCATCGTGCTTCTTTAAATTGTTTCCATTGTAGTTGAAAAAAACCCATTTTTGACAAACAGGCAAAACGTTTATCTTGAAGTTTTCCTGGCTCTTCATGCGCACGAAATAATGATTTGTTTTTAAATACGTACCAGTGTAATGAAGAACAAAACCAAAAACAATACTCTCGACCTTAGTCCTATGTGATTTATATCCTGCCATTTTCTAGTCATTGTTTCACAATTGTAAACATCTGGGGAGAGAACAATTGTTTTTCAGCATGAGTAGACCGTTTTTGTCGAGGGATGCTCTGGTTACGGATTGTTTACAAAGACAAATGAAAACGGCATTTGACCTATTCGTCCATTTATAAAGGAGTTCTTATAATAAAGAGATCTCTGAGAGCTTCGCAACATTAAAGATGCTTGTTTACTTTACAGGAGAGCAAAATTGTAAATAAGTCAATACGCAATGTCATTGAAACAATTCAGTCTTTACATTGTTATTGTTTGATATACAATAAAAGGTAACAGAGTTTTTACAGGAAACGCCAATTTATCTCGGTGTTCATCGTACGTATGCGGTAGATCTTAAAAGCGATGCCACGCTTTTGTATTAAAAATATGTGGATTCACCGTGTACAAACTTTAAAAATTTAACAACGATCTGTCTTTGCTATAAATAACTATTATCTAGTAAGTATCAAATAACAGTACAGCAGTTGTGCAGTTAAATAAGTAAATTTCAAATTTCCGAATGTCCCAATATCTGCGAACAAGCATCTTTTAAAACTGACACACATTTGATAATGCCTTAGTCTTATTACGCACTTAAGCATCGATTAGTATTCTTTATATGGTCCATTTGGTATAATGTAGACGACTTTTTATTGAGATATGATACAATTACTAGTAACATTGTTGGTTACAAGTTATACAGTAAGCGAATAAAACAATAAACCACACAAAAGGTCGCTGTTTTTTAAACAATAAATCGAGTGAATTTTTCTGGAGCAATGAATAATTCATCTTGTGTCATTGTTTGATACCTTTATTTTTGTACCCCGCTTTCGTTGTAGTTAAAGACGGATTTAAGCTTGGTCGTTGTCCTTTTTAAAAAATCAAAAATGCCAGACATCATTTTCTGGGGGAATGAACTATTTATATTGTGTTGCTGTTTCAAATCTTTATTTTTTTCTCCCCGCTTTCGTGATAGTTAAAGACGGCTTTAGGCCTAAACATCCGGCCTACCATTGAACCGGCGTCTGGTATATCGGTTTATCCTATTAGTGTTAGCGATGAAACAGTATTTCAATCCATAGGCGTGCAAAATACGTAAGACACAATTGCAAATGCATTATTTCCGAATGAAATAAGACATAATTGCATGGTGGACTTTGCTACATAAAACGGACATGACACTTTGACGAAAGAAATCGTTTCGATCTTATTCTAAAGAACGAAATTGTATAACCTTCCACATTGGATTGTATTGTAGATAATGAAGACAACCGCAAAAAGGGATTTTTTGTTATATTTTGTATAAGCCAAATGTAAAAAAAAAATCAAGTTACACTGAATTCGTCTCATTCTCTACTATAGACAACGGTGAAATGTCGTCTGCAAACCCTTTCAATTTGGAACAGTCGAACTTTTTGCGTTTTAGAAATTGTTAAGGGAAACGGGCAAGAAATGTTCATCCTTTAGTACCAGAATTCA
Organism: Cerastoderma edule; assembly: GCA_947846245.1. Classification (NCBI taxonomy): domain Eukaryota; kingdom Metazoa; phylum Mollusca; class Bivalvia; order Cardiida; family Cardiidae; genus Cerastoderma; species Cerastoderma edule. The sequence continues at coordinate 14,900,290 of OX401406.1, read as the reverse complement.
AATCAGGCGTAACTCTGACAAATCATGGTGTTAACGAACCATTTCTAGAGACAAATATGACGGATTGCCCCTGGTAACACATGTTTGTTTAGCTCCATTGAACGCCTTTCGATGTCGCCTAAAGGTATTGTACCCAAGAGTCCAGTCCGTTTCTTTTCATTAGTTCGATGGGTGAGTACAGTCCTCTAGAGAAACATTAGCATTTGAGAAAGGTGCATCTAGATCCTTCCCTTCAGAAAGTAGCAGAAATAAAGATGAAGTTTGATAAAGCTGAATGTCTTATTAATATAACTATACATTCAATTATGTTGCCAAATGTGAAAAAAAGAGCACACTCATCAATCATATATTTCAATGTTATTTTGTGGATGCGTTAAAATGAATGTATATGTTGGAGGATACAATAATTGTTTTAATGCGATTCGTGCAATGAAAACATGCTTATTCCTGGGCAACAAACATCATACCCCCCGATCGAAGGGTCAAAGTTCCTTCATTTGAATGCTGACAAGCAGTGACTTGGAGGTGTTGAATAGTCAATGGACTGAATAGAATTCCGTGAACTATTCCACTATGGCATAAATAGCGCAAATTCATTTTGCTTCTGGCACTTTCTTTCTATAACATTTTCTTTGAGACTAGGCATCTGCTTAGAATCTGGGTCAGTAATTACACAGCTCATTGATTCTACAACAATGAAACTGTTTCGAAGCATTGAACCGATATGAAAGTAAATCTTTTCCTCAGGCTGTTCCATAAACCTTTTCAGATCACGTCTTCTATTCCATTTGGTCAAAGACATGTCAATCATAGAAAGCGTAAGAAAGCTTGAGAAAGTAATCGAGTTCGCTTGTATTGATCAAAACGCAATTCAGAATGTCTTTCATTGCAAATAAAGGAACTAGCGACTTGGCACACTTTACTCGATCTACCTTTTCCAAGGAACATTGAATTAAGCGTACGTTATTTTCCGGCACAGTAACATGTTCATATGCATGGTATAGAAGGTTTGCTTAAAGTAAGACACCCGTAATACGCCATTTTAAAACTCATTCTTTCGGCTGATTACGTCGATCGTTCTCGGTAATCCGACGAAGAAATGAGTTTTAAAATGGCAGAATACTGGTATTTTACCTTAACTGGTACCACACGAACCTCAGTCGGAATAATGGTTCTGAACCGCACAACTGACCCGATGATTGCGATTGTTACACGTACAAAAAGAATTTGCCGACTTATGCGTCATGTTATGTACCACCTAAGGAGGAAACATGTGCATACTTGTACTTTCTAATCTTATTTCAACACACCATTCATTCTTATTAGAAATGCGTATAATACCCCTTTCTCTTAAAACTGAAAACATGTTTAAACACCATTATATTATACTACAAGCTCCATGTGGTAATGTTATAAGTTGTAACGAAGGAACCAGATAACCCGATCATACAGTCAAATGTATCGCGAAACGGGTTTAATTACGAATGTGTTTTTACGAGGCTATTCGCTTCCAATTTCTTAATTCCTGATTTTCATTTTTATCAAGGACTCAATATATCCATAATTCATCGATGAATGCAGAGAAACATACACACAATTACTAACTGAGATTATGTATAAAAACATCATTAACATATATTATTTGTGTTAAATTAATAAGAATAACGGTACAAGATAATGGGAGATGGAATGCCCAAATTAGTCGTTAACCTGCCTGCCAAGGAACATCCAAACACCGAGGTTGTCAAATAGAGGATAATCAACTCCTTTCGATTGATATCAAAAATATGTCACGAGAATGGGTTGTTATTAGGTTGAAATAAAAACGAGTTCGAAGAACGAGTTTTTTCTACATGATAACAACCCATTCAAGTGACATATTTTTTATATCAATGGAATGGAGTTGATTATTCTATTTATTTTGTTCCACTTTATTAGATATATTTGTCAAAATACCTACATAAACTCCAAATGGAATATACAATGGGAGGAGCAAGCAGTTAACAACGCCCATGACGTCATTTTTGCGTCCTATGACGTTATTCAAGCGTATGGACGCATTTTAGAATACAAACATTTTAGTGCCGTGTGCAAAAGTGCAGCTATGACTTTACAATCTGAACACATCGGGTTTATCCAATAGAAAACACCTCTGAAATAATAGGGATGACGCCATATTGTTTCCTGCGAGAATGACGTCACTTTCTTTCGTTTCTAGAAATAGATCTTGAATGTAAAATCCAAAAAGTCGTTAAATTTGATTGAGGAAACAAGTATACATGTCACAACAACAAGTTCGCCATTTGGTATGAGTTACTGATCAAAAGTGATTAAAGAGGATGTCCAACACTTCCATACACATTGAACTACTTAACGTGCACGCTTAGAAAATGTGTTAATTGGCGGATGCCGATTTACCCGAAAAATTGTAACCCTACACTTATATCCGAGGTGTATTTCACAGCTCACGGAAATACCCGAGTAGTTCCGATTGATGACTTTAATGCAAAGGAATGGTAAAGAAGTAGTCCCGTTAAAACTGATATCATCACTAGTGATGATATGACTTTTTGATATCATCACTAGTGACGATATTCACTGTGACAAAATTGGAATTTAATACACTGAGAAATCCCAGTATTTCACTCATAAGAATATAATAAATATTAAAAACTTCATTAACCTATTCATTTGTATTAAATTAATAAGAATAACGGTACAAGATAACGGGTAATAGAAGGCCAAAATGAATCGTAACCCTGCCTGCCAAGGAACACCCAAACACCGACGTTGTCAAATAGTGTCCATCATAAAACCCATACTACGTTATTAGTATTAGCCCGAGACATAGATGACATTATCATCATCTATGTCTCTTGTATTAGGTAATGAATAATGGTCTGTGATTACTCAATGTTCGCCGGTTCACCAAGTAACGCCTTGGGGCACGAACGTAATGTCAACATTATGAGAGAAAGCGTACCTTTGCACAGTATCCTTTAATGTCTTTAATGGAGTTTCTGAAATCATTGGAATCGAAAATCTATAATGAAAGTAATAAAAGAATCAGTAATACGTAAACAATCTTTAACAATAGTGTATTGTAAATGACTATTGTAATTTAGTTGTGTGTCACCATTAAGGAGGAGAACTGGACACGCTCTTAGCCTTCGTTCCAATCCGTTTCACTTTATTTTTGGTAATCTTTAAAATGGTGTTTATTTCTTGAATACATTATGTCTAAACTAAAAGAATCAACAACGCAGAAAGGAAAACACCGAATGTTTTACTCATGTAGATGATACTTTGAAAATCGAATAGATTGCCATTGTTAGCCATTTTCTCCTTCCATCGCCATGGTTTCTTCGTACACTACGTTGCATCGGTTAGCCATTAAAATGCTGGGTAATTTTCTGAGTATATGATTTCGTTTCGTCTGCTTTTCAAGACCTAAGATATCTGCTTAATCCTATCGAGGAAAGATACTCGGGGTAGCAAACAGGTTATATCACAGGCCAGCTGCCAAAAAATTGGCGGCTGATCTTGATCTAATCTGGTTGCATAAGCATGGAGTCGGTTCAAGCACTTTAGGGGTTAATAAAGTGACGGGGATATCTAAAAAGAAATAGGTCCAATTATATACAAAATGACCACGGAAGCAACTCTCACCTTTCCGTAATTGTTCTTCTGTCTCGGCACATTTTTCATCAGTCTTGGGAAATGCCTTTTGTCCTAGGGTTTGTGACCCATCTGAACACATCGGGTTTATCCAATGAAAACACCTCTGAAATAAATATAAATATAAACCGTGTTCATTTCGTTTTTACGTTTAAAGCTTTTTTATTCAACTTTTCTCAATTTTCATTGTGCTGCCTTGTAGAAGGGACTTTTTTGCCAGATGTATGGCTGAGTGATGATACCCGCCTTTGAAAAGAGGACAGGGACTTACCCGTCTTCAAACCCTCGACGAAATTAATTTACTCTGATGTAAGTTCATCAACATTATCATGTCTTCGTCCGACAGAGACACAGCCCAAAAAATGACATAGTACACAGTACAACGCTCAAAACGCCTTCACTGAATGATACTTTGACAAGACTAAGCATTATTGAAAATAAATATGCAAACTATCAAGAAAATAAACTACAATATTGTGAAAGACATATCCTGTCATTTCTGTCACTAAAATTCAAATTGCTAAATGCGAACAAGCATGAAACAGACGTGACAAAGATGGTTCTTTCTGAAACGAGGGAGTAAGTTGGGTGTGTCGGATAAACAGTGTTCATGATCCTGACTTGGCTACACACTGGATTTCTTTTCTAAAAAGAAAACAACAATGAAGAAAATAAACAGTTTCATAAAACGTAGGAATTCCCAGGTACAAGTTCTATGTCTTTAATCTCACAAATGTTTTATACAACAGACTAAGCCCTTCTCCAAGACTTTCTTTGTCAAAAGGGGAAAAGGAAGATTAAGTTGCAGGAGTTGTACAATCAACTGTCAGTATTGCCCAGCTTGTCCCACAGCCTTAACGGACAAATGTCCTATTGCTGAAATGTTGCTATATGACCACTATACAGACAAGTGCAGAAAAGGGTTGGTATTTACGGACAAGTAAATCAAAATGAGATTTTGTCACCCCTGAACAGTGCCTTTGGTCCTGACTTAGGTACAAACTGGATTAAAAATAGATAAAAATAAGAATAAAAGCTTAACTGTAGGCATTCTCAGACACGAGTTAATTGATAACAAACGCTGTATACTACCGACTCAGTCCTTCTTCAAGACTCTCTCTGTCAAAAGAAGAAAAAAGATGAAGGAGCAGATGTGGGAAAAATCAATTGTCCGTAGTGCCCTTCTTGCCCAGCCATAACGGAAAAAATATATTTTGCTGATATTTACTTTATAACCACTATGCAGACAAGAGCAGAAAAATGTTTGGCAATTCCGGACAAATAAATCAAAATTGGATTTCGCCATCTATTAGGATAAAGTAGAATCATTTTAACTTTATACAAACATTGCAGAGAGAGTTATGTTTCACTGTTTTATATTCTCATCAGATGAGATATGGTTCACTGTTAAATATTCTCATCAGATGAGATATGGTTCACTGTTTTATATACTCATCAGATGAGATACATTTTGATCCCAATACATTCCTGAATTGAATGAAGCGCATCAAGCCTTCAAAACAGAAACACCAACTATAGTGTATTGTGTTTCCTGCTTTTTAATACGGAAGACAACGTTATATATTCTTGACGACTCGTATGGTCGCGCCTGATTCCATTACACAAATTAATCCCTCGGGATCCATCATTATAGTTGATTTTCTTCCCTTTTCATGGCAAAATTGGTTTTGTTATTGCAAAAGCGAGTGAGCCTTCACCGATTTAATCCTTTGTCCCCATTTGTTCAGCCTTGATGCGGAAAAAATGACCTGTACTTTTGAGAAAGATACCCACCAGCAATGTCCTACATTGAAATAAATATCGAAAGTGTTGCCGTAACAACTTGGGATCATTAACAAGATGCTTTAATGATCGTTGGTTATGTATTTTAATCAAAGATTATCTACGATTATTTTTCTTTTGACTTTTTAGCAATAAGAATATTTGTTGTTTTTCGCTCAAATATAAAAGTTAACTCGAGAAAAGAAAAAAAAACATTTTAGAGGCATGCCGATCTTTCTGTTGGTGTGTTAGTTGATGTCTCTCGTGGCCGTTTTTGGGACATCATAATGATGACATAGAAAATGACAACATGTGACAAAAATTGCATGAAATATGCCTTGTCTATAATCGATTCAAATTTTTATTCAACATTTTCAACAAGTAAACATTTTCTCAACAAAGTCTTTGTTCTGAAAAAACGTCCCGATCTATGATGTGGATAGCCAAAGGATGGCTTCACGTTACCAAAACGTACGAAAAAGGAAAGTGAATGATCCTTAATCTTAATAATATATATATATTTTTTTTCAATATCAAATGCTAGATAATTGAGTATATTTTTTATTTTATAAGCGTATCTTTGACTTTCTAACAACCACTCTCGAGTCAAGGAACAGCTTTACCAAGCAAAAAAGCGTCCTAAGAATTTCGATTCGAGACGAATCGTTACAGGTCTTGTACTTTCGTTCCTCGCTACTTTTAAAATGCAATAACACGATATACAGGGTCAAACGTCTTGGGAAGAGTTTAATTCGGTGAAAAATGTATACATGAAGCAGCATTTTTTTGTACCAGTGTAATTCGTCTTAAGCCCATTAGAGCCTGCTTAAAAACGTACAGATTTGCCAAAGACGTTAAATCGAGTTTCTTTTAGGCAAAATAATTTGTTGCATTTTCAAAGCTTGATTTGTTTAAAATGTCAACTGTGACTGCGATTAATTCACTGTAGCTGTTTAAAGTTAATACAAATGACAGTGAAACTCATCTGTCTTTCCTGTCTTTCCCTGTTCCTAAACATGGAGAACGTATAGGAACGTTTCGCTCAGCTTGTTGGAACCCCGTTCATAGAAAAGCATCGATCAATTATGATCACTGGACGGGCACCCATTCATTTGCAGCATTTCGGTGATGACCACCAAAATGCTACAAATGAATGAGCACTAAAGGTGCAAGGTAGGAAAAGAAATCAGTCTGACTGAGGCTCGAACCCATGACCTCAGCAAACCATACGAGGATATATGTATTTGCATTTTTTTTGCCTTCTTATTCAGTATTTAAGATCGAAAATCATTAACGCATCCGACATAGGTACCTCCCGCATGGCACCACGTGGACTTCTAAATACAAAGCTATCTACATGGTACTGTTTGCGTGTAAATTTTGAGTGTTGTCAAATTAGCACAAGAACCATGCACTAAAGAATCATTTTCCCATTCAACAACGTAAATCGGACTCATGATTTCACAAAAGTCTTATTTGGTATTCAGTGTTTAAACTTAGAAGAGAGCAAGTTTAATAAAGGTTAGAATAGCAAATAACTTTTGTCAGTTTTTATGAATCATTTAAATAAAGTGCAAAACACCTGAATCTTGGCAGTTTTGCTCCTTCACCGCGTTTTAACGACTACATGATCATATTTGTAAGAGACTGGCGGTTGTACTGACATCATTAACACAGAACTTTCAACATGCTAAGCTTTGATGCAACTATTTGATGTCATTTTGATATTTATTTTTCAACGTCATTAAAAGAACAAAGCTTTCGTTGAGTGGATTACGTAATAAAACAGATCATTTCACGCGAGTGACCAAAGAAAGACCCGTCAGTTTTTGCATTTATAGTGAATTTAATATTTCCGACATTTGGTAGTGAGCTACTGGTTCGAATTTGAAGATGAAAAGTTTGAATAAATAGACAATATATATTTAGGTGTTTTATTTGGTAGAGGCCATTGTCACTGATAAGTTTTGAATTGTATGTTCAAAGTCCGAATTAAACATTTCCCGTTTTGTATTTAAGCTTGTTCCCCAATTTTGGCTTATAAAGCATTTGTTAGTTGAAAGCAATTGCACTCATAAAACTTAAAAACAAACAAAATACAATCACTTATCTTGATTGTCACTGAATGAAAAAAAAACATCGTAAAAACCGATGAAGCAAATTCTTCAAAGAAGGCTTTTGCCACCATTACCGTAACCAAAAATCGATAAAGGAGCTTTCCATACTCTTTTTAAATATAATTGCCTACTATACTGTTGGTTTCAATATAGTCCAATCGTATCTACTCGGCAATCCCCGTAACAAGTCGGTAGATACATGTATACCTCGTAGGCAGTACATGAATACACCAGAAATCCTGGGGTAATTCGCCTTATTTCCGGCGGATAACGCAAAATCCACACAGGCACTAAATATGTATTTAAATACACACAAATTGGTTATATATCACAATTAGATGGTTTTTTTACCCTTTTCATTAAAGATGATCATATGAACACATCTTTGTTTCATATTTTGTCAATCTGCTCTTTCCGGTAATCCCTGGCATGTGACGGGGATTGCCGAGTTGATACGATTGGCCCTTCGTTGCTGACCTACTTTCAAAAATGGCTCCCCATTACCTCCGATGTTATTTTAAGAAATGGCCGAGGTGTTCCGAATGAATATAGTCCAGCCAACAACCCATATATTGAAGGATTTGTTTATTAACATGCTATACAAGAAACCACACACCGCACGGTCTTTAAACAGGTCGTCGTTTATGGTTTACAAAGTACTTTCCTGGTTTGTTTACAAAGAATTCTCATTGGTGACGCCAACTGTTCCATTATGCTGTTGTTCTTCTGTTGTTTCATGATTGTTCTGTTTATATTCACCCATAAACAGCAAGTTTAGCTGATGGGTACCCCCAATAAAGTAGTTTTTTCTCTCAGAAATCCTTTAGAATTATCACTGCGGGTTTTTTTTCATTTCAGTTAGTTATCTTGCTCGCATTGTTATCAACTAAACATGTCTTGATATGGAAAGCGTTGTTGCAAGTGTTATGTAACACGACAAAGGACGACCGAAGAAAAATACTCAATACGACCAAGACACCATAGACAGGAAATTGCATTTTCCACTTAAAGGCTTTCATATCAGTCCTGTCTGAACACGTAACATTCGACAAATGGGGTTTCATAAGCCCAGATTTCTTTAACCCATTACCAAACAATAACAACATTTAACCACTTTGTTGCAGAGGTTGTGGGAAAATGGAGGAATTGCTCTTAAAGAGCAATTTCTCCATTTCCAACAATGTTTCCTGCCCTATCAGAAGATTATTTTCCAGTTATATCACATTTTGAATTGTCGGCTGCAAGCTCTTCCAGTTTGGGAAAGTTCGGTAAAGGGTTAAGGACGTTGAAGTTTTCCAGAGTTGTAAGACTATCGCTTGTTTTACAACGATTGGCCTCGGTCGGCATAGACGGTCTTCTAAAAAGGTCTTGATTTTACGATTCTACGTGCGACATAATGACAGAGATTTATTGAATGTTCAAATAATTCATCCACACGCCAGGACACGACAGGAACAAGTGAATTAAAACCATAATACAGTGTTGAGTGAAAAAGAACATTTATTGCAAAATGTCATAACAAATATTACACTTCTGAAAAGTGTTATCTCAGAACAAAATCATATTCACATCTAAGAGTGTTGTAACGACGACTCAACTAAATTTACACGTCTACTGACTATGTGTCCAAACAAACCGCCACCTCAAGTAAAACATGCAAAGATCAATTAACATAAAGATGTTTTAACTAAGAGGTGTACCTAACAGGATTAGCAGACTCAACCTCAATGAAGGAGGATGGAATGGGAGGAGGTGGTATATTTTAGCTATGCAGAAATTTGCTGGATTTTTCTACGCAGTTAACCAAAGGAGGAAGCTTGTGGTTTCCTAAAAGCCGCATTGTCACACGCTTCCTTCTCATTGGTCAGGTTACAGTAAACAAGAACGTCATTGGTCACATTAATAAAAAAAAACAAGTTTACTCCATTTAGTAGTAGTAGCTATTATTTAACCGAACAAGCTTCTCCATTCCATAAATTATTTTATGTGTGCATAAAATAGTATTAGTTTACTTGTAACGTTTCTATTTGACATCGATTGTAAAAGTTCATACAACTCAGATTAGTTCCCTCTTGATTCTGCTTCCTGAATTACCACTACTTGCGCCGAATGTGGATTAATGAACGGTTGCAGGATGGATCCCACTACTCACAGGATTTGAACATTTGAACCCACGACCCTAGTGGCCTGAGGCCCACGCCCTTCTCCTGGAAAACCATCACAGACGTCGGTTTTCTTTCGATTTTAAAACGTTTCGAAATGGTTGTTTTTATCTAACTTAAAATCAAAAGCACACTATCTTTTCGTTAGGAAGTTTCGATTGTGTCTTCAATCACTAGCGACCATTTTTTAAACTCTGTTCTCATTTTCTTAATTGATGTTGATGCTGTAAGGATGGAAATTATTCAAAACACGGGAGAATGATTGACAAACTTTTTTTTAAGATACCAGTTCAACAACCGAAAAGCTGTGATTGATTTGCAATCCATTCCGAAATAAAACAGGGTAAATAAGATCCTCTGAACATATTTCAAATGAAAAACTTTCGTTTTCCCTAAATTCTGTTTCGCGTTTTTAATCGGTTAGAAGATGGTAACTATGGAAATTATGCCAACCTGTCAAACAAGAGGCAATGATTCAGTCATCGTTGGCATTTCTTTGAGAAATTCCGTGCTGTAATCCGATTTCTCTTGAGTAATTAAAAAGAATGAATGTAGATTGAAACACCATGCATATATAGACTGTAGATTTCAGCACAGTGGGCGTCAGCAGCATTAGGGTGAGAGGTGCCTATTTGGTCTAGGGGTTAACCCTTTACCAATCACCGAATTTTCAACTGTCCCAAATTGAAAGAGTTTACAGACGAAATTTAAGAATGTGCTTAACTTGAAGAATAATCTTCTGACAGGGCAAAAAACTGTGGGAAAGGAGAAATTGCTCGTTCAAAGCAATTTACCCTTTTCCTACAATGTTCTCCAGAGTTGTCTGCAACAAGCCGATCAAATATCGTTATTTTTTCGTAATGAGTTAAGGTACAAACTTGAACAATGGCCCCTATTCCGAGTGTTTAAATCTCGGTAGGGTTAGATTTGTAGTTTTATGTGAGGTGGTCTCCCCTTTAACAAAATCAACGTTTTGAAGTAGATCGACAGCGTGATTTTTTAAAAAGCACCAAATTTAAACACAACCTGTAAATTTCCATCGAGAAAAACTAATTATTATTATTTATAAAACCCAAATTGAAAATGTCAAAATGTCGTTATTGTTTGGTAATGGGTTAAGAACATTCATCATGTAATGTCAATAAGAATCTTCGGTTGCAAGTACTGTTGTTTTAACTGATCAATCTAACTGATCGATCAATTACAACGCCAGTGTTGAAGATCTGAACAATTGAAGTGATGTAGAAAGGAAAAGCCTTATTCCGTTACTTCTTATACCAAGTAAAACTCAGCTATGAAAGTTACTATTCATGCCCTCATCAAAGGGAATCCAGAATTAAACCAATGATACTGGACTTTGTGGCGTACAAAAATAGAAACTAAAATCGCATCATGTCACATCAGTTTCACAGGTTTGTTTTTATCACATAATTGGTCGAAAAAGAGATGAAAAGCTGATGTCAAGCAAAATGATCGTTTCTATTTATATTAAGTGAAGGAATAATGTCAAATATGATTCCGCAACACTAGACGCAAGACCTGATATGAACAATTAATGTCATTCTTCTATACTTGAAGCGCATTAGTAAAATTGGCATAAAGACGTATCTTGGGGCACGTATGAAACAGCATCCCAAATCAGCCAGTGTAATTTATGCTTGCTGCTTTGCGTGTCAAGATGCATTTTGTCTGAAGTCAAAGTGACATTAACCTTATGTCTTAATTCCCTAGTGCAATTTAGTCTAATACGATGACATGCACTGGTTTACCTTGGACAATACGCCATATCATTCCATAAACGAAACGAGTAACCCAAAATCAACTCTACTAGTAAGCATTTACGATGCTCAGTCTTTGCACATATACTAGTGGTTCAAAACAATATATACAAGACAGAGATAAGATGAGGCCTGGCTATTCATAATTTTAGATTAATGACAATAAGCAATCTAACTAAATCAAAGAATGTTATATAAGCAGACCGGGATTCAATGTCAACGATTGAAATGGCTTTGTCAGCATTAAAATGTTTTGACAATATAAAGTGGCATCGCTACCCAGTGATTGTAGAACAATGACAGAAATATGCGAAATGCTTGCATAAAAATATCCTGATTCGTGCTGTCTCTTTCTTGTAAACAACTCACTCAGAGATGAAATCATCGGCTTAACTGTCTATGTCAGTTGCTGTCTCATTATCCGATATTGACATCTTTGAAGTGTCAAATTCCATATTTCTCCCTAGTTTTCTAAAGACGGAACCAACACGTCAATCTTCCTCGAAAATGATTTATGATTTTTATATCAAATTTCACGCTTGCTTAAAAAATTCATGTTTATGTAACATCAAATGTACATAATCCTTATCGATATGAAACCAGGGCGGGTCCATACAAACCTATGGACTATCAACTATGATATAAGAAGTTTTTGATTGTCGAATCCTTTTTCATATTTTCTAATAATCATTTCTATGGTCGACCAACATAGTATCGTTAAAACAGTCGCCTTGGTTACCGAGGTGTGACCTATTTAACCAATCTCATGTTATCGGGTTTATCCAATGAAAACACGTATTTCCCAGATCATGGAAATATCCGAGCAGTTACGATTGCCAATTTACATGTGTAGCAAGCTGACAATGCCTGTTTCGTGACAATTAAATGCAATTTCCTTGTGGTTGTTCTCAAACATTCAAATAAAAATGTTGTAACCCTTTCCCAAACAATAACGACATTTGACGACTTTGTTGCAGATGACTTTAGAAAACATTGTGGGAAAAGGAGAAAATGCTCGTAACGAGCAATTTTTCCTTTTCCCACAATGTTTTCTGCTTTATCAGAAGATAATTGACCAATTTCATCTCATTTTGAAAGGATTAATCATATTATGACCTAATTGTGAATATTGATACTAATAAAGCATTACATCGCTAACAACACAGACTCCTTGCAGAAAAGTCAAAGACAGCACCAGGAGACGTTCTGTCTTAGACAATCATCATGAGGAATTTACGACTTAACTAATTAGTCTGCACGAACAAACCTATTGTCTTATACTGCGTACGCAAGATTGGTTTTGTTTGTCACAAGCAATTAAATTACACTTTGTCACGAAGTACCTAATGTAATGTCGACATTCTGATTGCATTTAATTGTTTGTAGAGACGCTTAACCTATTCAACAATTAGTGCCTTGCACGTCGCTCATAGCTTACAAGACGTTAGGAAGCACATGTTAGCTTTCTTAACAGAAAACAAAATAGTATGCGTTAAAAAATAATTAACTAATGTACTTATTTTTGCTCTCTTTTTAAACGTTTGAAGGCAAAGCCTAACTTGCTGACAGTATGAACTTTCATATAGGCAGAGACTAACTGGTTATAAAATCTTACATAGGCAGAGACTAACTTGCTGACATTATAAGATCTTGCATAGGCAAAGACTAACTTGCACAATGCACTTTCGTATAAGCCGAAACGATCTAGCTGGTATTTTGAACTTTCGTATAGGCAGAGACTAACTTGCTGACAGCATTTATTTTCGTATGCGCAGCAACATCCTGGTTAACAGTGGTAACTTTTTTATTAGCATTGTAAATCTGGCCAAAAGAAATTCGTACATACAAAGTCAACCTTGGCGATAGCACACACGTTTTAATTAGCGTTGTTATCCAGTTTAGGTTTCAAAAGATCCTCTTTATTGGGCTATTCTTCCCTCTCAAACTTACTACTTTTCTCGTAACTTACGGTATTTATACTGGCCTTAAAATTGTACATATTGTCTTGTTTCTTCCATGATAGTAGGTCAAGTTTGGTCTTAATTGGGACCGTTAAATGGATTTAAAGACAGATACTTCATCTGGTTAACAAAGCGAACGTTCGTATGGACAGAGGCAACATTGCTGACAGTAAACACTTCTGTGAATCCAGAAGACTGTGCAAAAGCAAAGGTCAACGTCCGATGTGGAGCTGTATATTAAAGAGACGGAAACCGCCGGCAGTTTTGGTCTGTCATTTCCGTTCAACTAATCTTGGCTAAATCACTTTTCGTACCGCTGGTCGTGGTTAATTACTTAACCTTCACGGAAGTATTTACGCCTTTGTCACGCCAGCATACGACGATGCTTTATCGAGAATTAACAGAGAACAATTTGCTCGCGATGAACCATTACTATTTTTAGTTATTGTTGTAACGTTTCATGTCTGCATTGGAGATGCACTCTTTATTTCCTGAACTATAGTATCTGATGCTCATTTCAGTAATGACAACTCTTACCATTCAGTATGGTCTATTATGTAAAGATTTTCCCTCTAACGACACTTACTGTATTACCGCTACTCATTGACTTTTCGAGCCATAATTGCCACTTAGGTGAATGGCCTCTCTGTCCTATCGGTTAGAATACAGGAAAACGTTTAATCAAAGAATCTAAGGTAGTTCGTCCCTGATGGAAAACTTGTGTTTTCTTGGGTTAAAGAATTAATTAAAATGTAAGTCATGAAAGCATTATCATTTAAAAGGCATCCACTAAACCACTTTCCCAAATTTGTCTGATTGTGAATTCATATTTACAAAATGAATATCAATGAATTCTGTCATCAAATCTATTTTATTTTTTTTTCAATTCTATAACGGCCTTTGTTCTATTCAATCTTTGACTTTGTTTTTCTTGCTTTTCTCTGTTAGAGGCAGAATACCTTACGGATAGTATTCCCGTAAGTGAAAACCATTAAAGGCCTACAAAGATATCATATATTAAACAAAAGTATATTATTGTCATGTTATGCGTCATTTAATGCGTATCAGATAGACCACTCTAATATCATGTTTCTTTTCAATATGTTTTCTCTTAACCCTTAGAATGCAGGGTGATTTTCTTAAATTAGATTTTTGTGTCATCTGCTTTCCAAAACCTTAAATATCTGCTTAGTTATGTTGTGGAAAGATACCAAGAGTAGCAAACGGATTAGATAACAGGTCAGCCGCCAATTTCGTTGGCGGCTGGCCTGGATCTAACCTGTTTGCATATGTATGTAGTCGCTTTCAGCACTATAAAGAGTTAATGTTGAAATAATACGCTACAAACGACTTTAAAACACGTGACCCTCTTGTTTACATTGGTCAAAATCACAGTAGCAATAGATTCAGATGTTTTCATCAGGGGTAGTCTCCTGGAAGACTTACAGAATGTCTATGGTTCATCCAGGTTAACCAGCCCTTGTAGGCAGTAGAGCTTGGTTCTCCTTTCATCGGTTATCAAACGGGCATCGTAATGTAACAGCATACTTAGTAATAATGTATCATAAAATTTGTCACAATTTGGTTTTATGATATTTGTTTTTCTCATGTTAATGTTTTATCTTTTGCTTGAATAAACTATTCTATTCGATATTTAAACTGTCTGAAATTTATACTCGAACGAGACATTTTGAACAACCCTTGAACCATTGTAACACAGTCGTGATTAGTTCGTAGTTAGCAAATCATCATTTCATTAAATTAACCCCAAATGTCGCGGTTACAATTAAGACAAACGTGGAGTATTCTTGTATCCGGTATCGGGGAAATAAATGATGAGTGTGGCAGCATTGTAGAGGGATGTAATTAATGGTAATAACACAGTTTTATTGCGTAATATTGATGGAACTGCCTTATGAAGATTTCCGTCTGGAAGCAGGAGTTTGAGCTATGATGTCTGGACGCCAAGGGAATTTGTCTTCTTATTAGATTCATAACCTCCCTATACGGTATATGGATGGAAACCTTGAACAGATATTTCGCTGTACTCCGTGCTTACCTTGTAGTGGTTGTGATATTGGACTGCTTTAGGAAAGCAACTTTTATTCATTCCCGAATATTTAATTACAGTGTTGCCTCGTTAATCCGAACACGTCCGTTCCCAATAAAATGTCCGGATTACCGAATCATCCGGACTAATGAAGCAGAGCGTGTTCTTTTACACATTAAGACATAAACGGTCTGTATGAACGTGTATACTTATCACCCTAAAAACGCCAAATTGTCGACCGTCCAAAATTGAAAGAGTTTGCAGACGACATTTCAAAACGTGATTAAATTCGAAAATAATCTTCTGATATGGCAGAAAACATTGTGGGAAAAGGGGAAATTGCTCGTCACGAGCAATTTATCATTTACCCACAATGTTTTCAAAAGTTGTCTACAACAAACTGGTCAAATAATTCTGTTCCCTTACAATTTCATTCGGATTGCGAGGCATCCGGATAATCGGGGTCCGGATAAACGAGGCTTCACTATATTCGACTGGTCCTAATTGAAATCAGAGGCAGAAAATGCGAAGGCCATGCATGCATTATCTATTGTCCTTATGATACTTGGGAAAATAACATTGCGAACACGTGATATGATGCTCGTTTGGAACAATTTATGTACATGTATTGTTTTCAACATTATTGACGCAACTCTTTTGTCGCAGATGCATACACGTAAAATATAGTATTGTATGATGTTAGTGTGTATAACTGCCAGGATCATGATCTAAAATGAACTTTTTAAATATTTTGATATCAAATTAATATTAAATTCCACGAGTAAGGAACGAACTTTTAGTACTACAACATACTGACATGAGATATACATTCACACATCACTTCTGTTATACCAGACGTCATACGTCATTCGATAGAATGAAGGTAAATAATAATTTCAATTTAACAGCGATGAGGTGTGGCCTATCAGTTTGTTTAACTCTGGTCTGCTTAGTTGTCAAGTGGAGCAATACACAAATCATGTACTTAGAGTACATCGTGCGTTACTTAAAGCTGCGAGTGTGTGATTCAGAAGTGCAATTCCAGAAGATGCATACATTCAGTTTGCTTGTGAAGCCATAATACGGTTCCAAGAAATACTTTAACTTATCTGTGAATGATGGAAACCCGGCCTCTTAGTTTGACAGTGACATTATTTTATAGATATTTCTCGAACTCGACATTCGTCAAATCATGTTTAGCTCGGTTGAGAATATTGAAAAAGGAAGCATTTTCCGGATTACTACTGAGGCACAATGACAACGAGATCACTTGTAGGTCTTTCGAAAAGGTTTTCATCGAAATGGGAAAGTTTTATTTCTGTGTTTTGTGCAAACTTGAAAAGCCGAATTGTTCGATTAAGAAGTTGTATTGCTGTTTGCATGTATTCTAAGATAAAATAAAGGTTCGCGCCATTATTACTTAGTCTCCGTTCAATTCCGGATGTTAAAACTTTTAAAAAGGTTTTAATCGAACTGGGAAGGTTTTATGTCTGTGTTTTGCGAAAACTTTAAAAGCCGAAATGCTCGCTTTTTGAGTAGTTACATTGCTGTTTGCGTGTATCCTAAAAAATGTTCGGGGCATTATTCATGCATTCTCTCCGCTCAATTTCGGATGTTAAAGTCACCTACTAACTTTGTAGAGGAGCCCAAAATTCACCGTAAACACTAGAAACAATCACGATTATAAGGTGTTAACGGGCCACTACTATCAATTGGTAAACTACAGATTTCGAGATACTGCGATTCCATTAATAGACAAAACAGCATAATGCATTGTCATTAGCTCTACAAATAACGTTTAATTTCGAACGTTTTGGATATTCAAGTGTATTTCTCGTATAGTTAAATACTTATTTAAACTAATTGAAAACCCACCGTTTACGACAATTCTCCGGTTTGGTATGAATTCCTTTTTATTTCAAACTGATGTTTTTGCATCATTGTATCTAGCGCAAACCTTAATGTACTCACATAATCTTGCAAATATCAAGATCAATAGTGTAAGTTCAAAATACTGAGGGACCACTACAATGGATCAAACTTTTTATCAAGAAAAATCTAGTTAGCTCCTTTTAAACCACTTTTAGTCATTAAATATAGGATACAAGCCGTTTCAAGTAGGTCTGTAGTTTACGACGATTCTTCTCAAACAAATGTTCATCTCGTGGTTCTTATGGTTGCCATACGAGAACAAGCTGGAACCATCATCGTATTTTATTGAAACGGCGCCGAGGAGTTTAAACATATTCAGACCTATCGATTTGCTGTTATCAAAGGCATTGAAACAATGACAATACAACTAAAGTAGGATTGGCTATACAGTACATAGAACATGTTAATATAAATAGATCGTTTTTGGTATCTTCCACGACGACAATGCGGGTCCATCTCTTGCCACAATATATCCAATATAAGCCGCATCTGCAACACGTCTTTGGAATCCTCTTTAACCCTTAAAATGCTTGGTAATTTTCTAGAAATAGATTATTGTGTCATTTTTTTATTTTAAACATCACATATCTGCTTGATTTAGATGAGGAAAGATATTCAGAAGTAGCAAACGGGTTAGATCACATGCCAGCCGCCAATTTAATTGATGACTGGTCTGAATCAAACCCGTTTGCATAAGCATGAAGTCGGTTCCAGCACTGGGTTGACTTTCAAAATAATGCCTTTCTCTTTCAAATAAATGCATTCTATTGTCATAACGGTTTTTAACCATTATGATAAAGAAAATGGTATCATGTCCTTGCTATTAGATGGCTTCTGTTGGTTTTTACAATCTAGATCATTAACAGATTCTGAAATTAAAATCGGATTTTTTGTAAGCCATCCAATGAGACAATGTAAGATACAACAGAGGACATTTGAATAGAAAAAAACGAAAACAAAAACAAATGACGAATGGATTATAATGTGAATTGAGGGTGCGCCCTTTGTTATTCATGGCCACGTGCTGCTCCACCGACAATTGTTTAATGTCGCTAGATGTTCTGCGTGTAAGTTTGTACCGGTTTTTTTTTTTTCGTTTTTTTTATATCTCATTTTTCATCTCATTTTTGTTTTCGTTTTCATTTATTTATAACTGGGTATGTATCGTAATCTACCCATATTGTATATATGATATACTTGGATCAAAATAAAGTTCTGTTTATTACAGTTTATTACTTTATGTAGTCTGTATATGGTAATTTGCAATAGTCCACAATTTGTATAATACCATTATGTTTTATTTGAAAATAAGAACAATTACGACCATGGCTTGATTCTAATACAGACAAAATATGGTTTTCGGACCACACGTGTTGAAATCATCGGGACTCGAATGTATTTATGAAAAGGAGCGTGTGATAATGATAAGTAAAACTAAGATACCGACGTGTTTGGTAACGAGGTGCGCATACCATCGTGCTTTTATAACCATGATTGATTCAACTTTACCTTACAATGGGGACTATTCGCATCCTCTCTCATTTGGATTCAGATGTAACATGCGGCTAAGATATGCTTCTTTGATTCAGATGTTTATGTCCCAAAACATCAATGCATATCCATTGAAAATACTTAACCCTTCCAAGCAAGCATGAACTGAATACGAATTACCGTAACAAAACAAATATCTATTACCTTCATATTTATTATAACAGGTCTTAATTGAAGGCAACATTCAGTATGAAAACAAGATATTTGTTACATTTAGTAAGAACTCGTTGTGACAAAAGGAGAAATTCCTCGTCTTTGGAAATTCTTCCCTTTTTACAGCTAGTTTCTACACGCTGTATCTGGTATGTCCAAAATGTTTTATTTTAGTCTAATTGAGGCAAGAATAGAGGTTCATTTTATTCAGAACTGGTTTATACGATTAGGTTTATAGCGATATCTGTCGAGTTTATTATTCTCAATTAGCGTGGAAGAGTCTTTATGGCAAACCCGGAATTCTGCGCCTTCATTCTCGATGCGACTGATGCAATATCGGGAAGTTTCCACTCTAATTACCCCTTTTCTTTTCATCTTTTTGTTGTTGATGTTTTTGTTTCTTAAAATAAAGACAATCACACACTCGAACTGTGTTTGACCGGCAATCATATCAATAAGATAGAGTACAAGTTTCATATCTTACTGGAATGTCAGTCTTGCACAGATATTACTTTCATTTACTTACTCCTCTTCACCCATTGAGAAGCATAGGCCAGTCATAAAGATTTTCCACTTTAGACGGTCTGCAGCTATTGCAATTGCTTCGTTTTAAGAGTTTGCATACTCAGCATAGGCATTGATCCACGAATGCCTATACATTAGGCCAGGTTATTATTACACGAGACCGCATTTGTACAAAATTATCTTACAATTCAAAATTTTAACAACGGGAAAAATTTCTATCAATATGGAAGAATTTTCAAATAAGACATGTAATGATTTATAGAATCATGAACTACACTGATTGCTCAAGTTTGAAGTGTACAGTTGTAAAATGAATGGCATATGCAGTTTCTTTTCCAGTAACAACGTAAACAAATGAACAACGAGAGCCATTTATTTGTTGTAGATGTATTTTATGCTACACTGACATATTTATTAGTATTCTGTGTTTTGACTAGAAACGTTAAATGTGCACCTGAAAGGATATATTGTCATTAATTATTGAATGGAAAAAAATGCATTATTGCGTCGATAAGCGATTAACATTAACCAAAAAATGTACAATGAACTTTTAACCCGTTTCCCCATGTGAAATCTTTTGATTCATCCAAATGTAAAGTAACAGCAGGCGCAAGTACCTCGAGAACACATTAATTATACATATGGTATAATGGAGAAGATATTGTGACAAAAGGAGACGTTACTCATCGCCGTGTCTAAAATCTTCTTCACCGGGGGCCCGTATTACTAAACAGTTTACGCTTAAGATTTGCGTAAGTCTAAAACAACAAGTCCTTTTATTTCAATATTTGGCAAAGCAATATTGCAAAGTAACACATCATTGGAATCGTCTCTCCGAGACGCTTCCAATGACGTGTCACATTGCAATATTGTACTTTCATTGAAGATATTATCCATGTTAATCAATTATGACTTACGCAAACATTTTCCGTAAGTTGTTTAGTAAAACGGGCCCCAGGGGTGTAAGGATGGTGGTCATGTATTCACATTGGCTGTTTTTCGAAATGGCTTTCACTGTTTGCGTCATTTACGCGCCACTTGCCATGCGTCTATATGCAATGCCTCAGATTATCATTGCGACCAACCATACATGTAGGTGAGATCTTTTAGATGAAATGCGTAATACGCAATTTCTCTTTTATTACAATGATTCCAACTTGTCGTATGCGGTTAGTTTGCTGTTCTCTCTCGTTTGTATCTTTAAAAAATAAAAAAAAATGAGTTTTTAACATTATTCATCACTTTATGAATTCAATTTAACCCACTGTAAAATTGATGACCTTGCACTTTTTTCACACAAGAAACCGTGTTCGTTATCGGAAAATAATTTTCAATAGAAAAAAAAACATTACATCATTTTCCTTTTTTATGGAATCGTCAACCAAGGAGTCTTTTGATACGATATCTCTACGTGGGCGATATTGGTGTAGGGGCAGAGCGTCGGGCTCTTGTACCGAGGGTCCCGGGTTCAAAACCCCGTTAGGTTCGGTGATAATTTCCGGTACTATCCACAAATCCGGCGCGATTGCCGGTTCAGTGGCCAGGGGCAGTCATCGAGATTGGCTTTGAACAAGCTTTAAGCTTCCTTCACAAAAGATATAAAACAAATACGGTGAACGAATACAAATACCTAAATTACGCAAGCAGTATTTACGACAAACCTAACTCGGATGGTCAAAGCTGTATATGTAATACAATAGCTTCGTCTGGATCATTTGGTCTATGGTAAACCCGGCCGTTCAAAAACTTAACATCTAAGCGTCTGTGTGATAAATCTAATAATAACCTTACTCAACATCCCATGGGCGCTTTCATCCCAGGGTTACCATTACTGGCACGTTTTAATGTCTCTCCTTTGTGTCTACATGAAAGGAGCGTTGTTATTTCATCTGCTGACCGCAATATATATAGGAATTGGGGTCATTGTAAGATGTTAAACCATTCCCGGAACTTCCGATAAAGCATCTAATCAACATTTCAAGGCGTGATGTCTATAGGCCATACTCCATTTGACGGTCATGAGACACAAGGGAAGTCTATAAACGATTCTCTTAAAGGTGTTCTCTTTGATAATGATCGTACATGTCGCATGACGCTTACCCAATCCTTTATTTGTTCCTACATGTGATACTGAATTGCAAGATGTATTTTAAATATTTATCAAGATGATGAATGTTGATTAATAGATGACGTATATCTGCATATGCTTATTCCAATGTCTTACTAGTTTAGTCTAAACATATCTTTATTCCACTAACTCAGGAATAAGGGTTGGACCACAATTTCTTCAACTTAGATTCTGTTCTTTCCCATACAAAATAATAATTACAACAGAATGTGTTTTACTTTATGATGCTTTAGTTCGCTATGGTTACTATTCTTTTTTGTGCTTTTTTATCAAATATTGCATGCCACGAATGTCTTGGATTGTCTTTGTCTGAGGGCAAAGATAATGATCAAATCTCATTCGTGTAAAACCTTGAATATGTCTCAGTATCTCATTCCATAATGTGAGAATGTCTGACCTTACCTTACTGAAAGTAGAACGACACCACTAGCAAAAAATGCATAAGGTAAGGATGTTGGATAAGAGGCAAGGTTAGGATGTTGGATAAGAGGCAAGGTTAGGATGTTGGATAAGAGGCAAGGTTAGGATGTTGGATAAGAGGCAAGGTTATGATGTTGGATAAGAGGCAAGGTTAGGATATTTGATAAGAGGCAAGGTTAGGATGTTGGATAAGAGGCAAGGTAAGGATGTTGGATAAGAGGCATGGTTAGGATGTTGGATAAGAGGCAAGGTTAGGATGTTGGATAAGAGGCAAGGTTATGATGTTGGATAAGAGGCAAGGTTAGGATATTTGATAAGAGGCAAGGTTAAGATGTTGGATAAGAGGCAAGGTTAGGATGTTGGATAAGAGGCAAGGTTATGATGTTGGATAAGAGGCAAGGTTAGGATATTTGATAAGAGGCAAGGTTAGGATGTTGGATAAGAGGCAAGGTTAGGATGTTGGATAAGAGGCAAGGTTAGGATGTTGGATAAGAGGCAAGGTTAGGATGTTGGATAAGAGGCAAGCTTAGGATGTTGGATAAGAGGCAAGGTTAGGATATTGGATAAGAGGCAAGGTAAGGATATTGGATAAGAGGCAAGGTTAGGATGTTGGATAAGAGGCAAGGTTAGGGTGTTGGATAAGAGGCAAGGTTAGGATGTTCGATAAGAGGCAAGGTTAGGATGTTGGATAAGAAGCAAGGTTAGGATGTTGGATAAGAGGCAAGGTTAGGATGTTGGATAAGAGGCAAGGTTAGGATATTGGATAAGAGGCAAGGTAAGGATGTTGGATAAGAGGCAAGGTTAGGATGTTGGATAAGAGGCAAGGTTAGGATGTAAGAGGCAAGGTTAGGATGTTGGATAAGAGGCAAGGTTAGGATGTTGGATAAGATGCAAGGTTAGAATGTTGGATAAGAGGCAAGGTTAGGATGTTGGATAAGAGGCAAGGTTAGGATGTTGGATAAGAGGCAAGGTTAGAATGTTGGATAAGAGGCAAGGTTAGGATGTTGGATAAGAGGCAAGGTTAGGATGTTGGATAAAAGGCAAGGTTAGGATGTTGGATAAGATGCAAGGTTAGAATGTTGGATAAGAGGCAAGGTTAGGATGTTGGATAAAAGGCAAGGTTAGAATGTTGGATAAGAGGCAAGGTTAGGATGTTGGATAAAAGGCAAGGTTAGGATGTTGGATAAAAGGCAAGGTTAGGATGTTGGATAAAAGGCAAGGTTAGGATGTTGGATAAGAGGCAAGGTTAGGATGTTGGATAAGAGGCAAGGTTAGGATGTTGGATAAGATGCAAGCAAGGTTAGAATGTTGGATAAGAGGCAAGGTTAGGATGTTGGATAAGAGGCAAGGTTAGGATGTTGGATAAAAGGCAAGGTTAGGATGTTGGATAAAAGGCAAGGTTAGGATGTTGGATAAGAGGCAAGGTTAGGATGTTGGATAAGAGGCAAGGTTAGGATGTTGGATAAGAGGCAAGGTTAGAATGTTGGATAAGAGGCAAGGTTAGGACGTTGGATAAGAGGCAAGGTTAGGATGTTGGATAAGAGGCGAATGTGGTAAAAAATACGCTTTTCTTAAGAATTAATTCATCCTTTCCGTCATATGTTACAAAGCGAGATTCCGTTGGGTATATCGATGAGACAGACTTAGATGATGTAATATGGTACAAAGGATAAAATGCATAATATGTCAGCAAGCGTGTATAAGGATCAGTTGGATATTTTAGGTGCTAGCGTTTATAGAATATCAGTTAGAGATTAGGAGGGATTTGACAATCTGATAAATCATTTATTATTGAATAAAGAACATGTACAATTGTCTAAGCAGTGCCAACAGAGATAAACTTCTTCGATAAAAACGCCGATTGCATTTCTTAAAGAAAGAGTTTGCAGACGACTTTCACAATTCGATGAAATTGGAAAATAATCTTCCGATAGAGCAGGAAACGTTGTTGGAAAGGAAAAAAATGCTCGTTCCTTTTCCCACAATGTTTTCTAAAGTCTTCAGCAACAAAGTGGTCAAATGTCGTTATTGTTTGGGAAAGGGTTAAAGTGTTTCCTGCGTAATGGTTCTGCTCCGATTCGGATAGCGTACAACCGCTCACGCAGTTTACAGATGTGTCCAAAATGCATTCGAACACCTGAAAAATTCGTGCGAATATTGTGCGTGTGATACTTTGCAGGACCATTACTAAACGGCTACATTAATCAAAAGGGACTACGTTAGAGTATCTTTACCTCGAATTTCCAAAGGACCTTATGAAATATTCGACAGAGATACTTAGACGTACATATATAAGAACTATAAAGACATAGAAATAAAGAACAAGTAATTCGGGACCCCATATGACTTTGGCGTATATAGGAATTCGATAATCAGAAGTTAAAATTATAGAAATTCTACTGTATTATCAAAATGCTGTAACATTCTTAACTTTTTTTTGTTAATTGTTACAGTACAATCTTCTGAAATCAATGACCGGGTTCAGCGCTTAAAGTACAAAAATATGTCAAGGTAACCAATCTAATTTTGTCTGAGTCGAAAGAAAGCAGGCTATCCCACTTGCTTTTTTTTTAAATTTTATTCCCTATCCTTGAGGCGGTTCTTATAAAACGTAGACACTTTGATTTACGGAATAGCTGATTACAGAAAATACTGCAAGATTGTCGGATTTGTCGCGTTGCGTAGACCTATGCAATTTAGAATGCTTCGAATAATCACAATAACCGAACGTCGATTTCCATTGAATATCGCACGCTTATTTTGTATTGCAAGTCCCAAGATATTTATTTTCTTTCTCCAAGGACAGCAAAAACACTTGTATCTTTCTATTAACTTGTCTGCCTAGATTGCCCGTATTAAACATTCGTGTTTTCTTACCGTAGTAACAACGTGTATTTGTCAGCGCAGATTTCAAGAGTTATCTTCAAAAGCTTTGTTTACGTTCAAATATTTTCCACGAAAAAGAATTAAATTTATTGTTATATTCTTTGTCAACCAGGAGATGTATATGCTCCAGTTGAAATAAAACATTCTTATAATACCATATTACAGTGAGGGGGTTATTCAATCTAAACTCATCAGGTTAAATCAATGAACCAACGACATAACAGAAAGCCGTCATATTACCTTTCGCGAGACTACTTGCATTGTTCTTTCGCTCTTTCAAATCTTAAATGTACAATTCAACCGCAAACATGATCTTACATTATACCAGCATTTCTTCATTTGGCATGCCTCGGCCACATGTGCCCGACATTGAATCTCAAGGTTTCCCGTAAGGTCATAGTCTGTTACGTGTATGCATACTATAGGAGATTATTATAAAAAGTGGGACACATGCTTTTTGGAAGCAAACTTGATGTTTTAGTTCGATATATTCTTTAATTTTTTTCTAATGACGCATTTAGATAATTGCATGCTTACATTAAAAAGAATAAGAGAACTTTAAAAACGGTCTTCAAACACTTCGTCGGCGATTCAATTAAAAAGCTAATTAACAAATTTGAAGAAATAGATAATCCTTCAAGTGCTGGAACCCACGTACGTCATGCTTATGCAAACAGGTTAAATCACAGGCCAACCGCCATTTCACTTGGCCGCTGGCCTGCGATCTAACCTTTTTGCTACTCTGAGTATCCGTCCTCATCAAACTTAAGCAGATATTTAAGATTTTGACGACACAAAAATCTATCTTTAAAAAATACCCGGCATTCTAAGGGTTTATTCAGTAGAAACAGTCTCATAATGCTATTTTAACCCTTTCCCAAACATTAACGACAGTTGACCACTTTGTTGCAGACGACTTAAGAAAATATTGTGGGAAAAGGAGAAATTGCTCTTATCGAGCAACTTTTCCTTTTCCCACAAGGTTTTCTGCTCTATCTGAAGAGTTTGTCAATTTCATCACATTTCGAAATGTCGTGTGCAAACTTTTTAAATTTGGGACAGTCGAAAACTTGTTTGGGAAAGGGTTAAGACTGCGGCTTTCTGTATGGCTTCAATCCCCCAATCAATTCTGGCAGTCCAAATGGGTTAGAAACTGCGTACTTACAAAATCCTGCTTAAAATGAATGATTTACTGCCATTTGTAAAAGAAAATCTTAAACAAACTCCTTCTTTGTCCCTGAAAGCAATTATTTAGATGTTTTTAAAGGAAGTAATTACGTTGAAAGCTCTTTAGTAGAGTCATTTGTGGCGGATATTCGAAAGGATGGGAACAACGACAAAAATACATTTGTTGTGTTATAATCATCAAGGTTTAGTAAAAAAAAAAAAACTTAATGGTTGCCTTCCTTTTAAAGCAAAGGAAACTTTGACAGTTTTAATCATAACGAAAAATTTTATGCTGGTATGATAGGCATGCTCTTAGGGCCTTTTTCCCTGAATTGTGAAGAGGCGGGGCGTTATGAAATTCGGAAATTTTCAAAGCATACATTTCTAAATTGGGAAACTAAACAGCTGGTATGGCTTTGCATCTTTGTGAAAACTGCATGGCTTTAAAGAAATGTCCATTTTGGGAGGTGCCTTTTAGAGGCCCCTTTTTATAAAACGAAACGGCTATGGGTTTTAATATGAGAAGAAAAAAGATCAGGTAGTTAGAAGTAAAATGACATAAGGAAAAAAGTTTTGAAATTCACAGCGACCCATTTTACAAACCTTTTTCATATCTTATTCTGCCTATGGAAGACGAAAAGCGAACACTTCTTAATTGAGCAAATGTTCATGCTACCGCCAGCAACATCTGCAATGAAGTGTCTTTACTTTCTACTGATATAAAGAAGCAAAAAAAGTTAATTTGCCAATATGATTCGTTTTAATATCGCGTCAAATAAACCTGTACAGTAAATGAACATACATGTAGTTTATACGGTGTCTTTCATACAAGGTTTGTACGCACCATGTTCTTGGCTCGCCACGTTATATTTCTTGTTACCTTATCTGAAAACACCGGGTTTATTAGAAGAAAACATCTTTGACATAATATAGAAGCAGCCATAATTCTTTTCGCAAGATCACTTTCGATTCATTTTCATTTTCAAATGAAATTTTCAAATGCAATATCTTAACAGTTTTCTATTTTGATTAATGAAACAAAAATGTAACACAACTTACTATTTCGCTATTGCGTATGAGCAACCGAACAAAAATAATGGTTCCAAATAAAGCTCTACAGTTCAATATACAATACACTGAACTACTCGACATGGACGCCCATAGGAAATGAAGTTTGTGCGTGATATTTAAAAAGCATACTAGCGCTCAGAAAATTGCAAAAATGGGTAAAATGAGTTATAAATATTAAAGAAATATGTTGAAACAAACAAAACACTACTTGATCATGGCAATATAACGACTGCTCTACTTATTATCTATTTTTCAAAGTGCCATTTTCACAAGTTTTGTACCCACCCATTTAAGTTCATTGTTTGTATTGGAGTTACATCTAAAATTGCAAAAGAAGCGCTCGGATTAATGAGTGGGGATCACCTGGTCAAAACACCAGGTGAAACACATACACTGATATGTTTCCAGTACCAACAACGGGAACATTCAGAATGGAGAAAATGCCCGGGTTTCATTGGTTCCCGACGTTTCCCAGCTGACCTTGTTTTATGGCTAATTGTAAACAAACATTATCATATTCACTCGTATAAAAGCATCGTGTGAACGTGCTACCGTCTCAGTGTCTCTGTAAAAGAGAAGTTAAAGTATTATAAAGTCAATTGTCAATTATTCTAGAACTTTCACAATTTAAGTGTAAATGATCGCAAGTATGGCTTAGGTGTATTTTTATGTCACGGAAATACCCGAGTACTTATGATTTCTGTTAACTGTCATGTCATCAGGACGGGAGTCCAGACTTAAACTTTTTCTTGAGACTCCTGATGAAAGATTCCCTAATAATCAGTTGCGAAGGTGCACCCTTGTCCATTCATTAATTCATAATAAATCTCTTTTATGTACTTTTAGCAAAAAATAAACTCGCACTGCGATGCCAATCTCACCGATTTTCCATCATCACATTGCTTAAAAAAATAATTCATTACAATATTAAGCGCATAAGGCTCAAAGTTATTACATTTCTACATTTAGATGCGCGCCATCTGACAATATATAGCTTGACAAAATCCTATAATCTTCGTATAGGCAGGATATTAAAAATGTGGAAATCCCTAAACAAGTCGACAGACATATCAGACTTGTCATACGGGATGAAATATTTTGAATTAATTTTCACATTCCAAGATACGAGGATTTGTACCTCTTCAAAATTGGAAACGTCTGAAAGCATAAAAAACGAAGGACACGTTATTTATGTTAATGGTATTGGGTAGACACTAAAGCAACACACGATTCAATTTCCTATCATGAGAAATGTATCCATTTTCCAAAGTTGTTTTATAGACGTCTGCAGAAGATGCAATTAATAAGTTAGTTGAGATTTAATGACGTAAATGGTTAAAAGAGTATGCTCTGCAAAGACTGCCCGTTGTAATAATTCATAAGAAAGGAAGCTTCGGGGATTTTGCAATTCGGTTTGTTCATATATTATATACATAAGCCGATTCGTTGATATATTGTGTTTTAAATCTACGCATTTATACTTGAATACCGAATAAAGTCTGACGGACACAGTTTATTATTCCTAAAATACTATTGTTAACATATAGAATATTTAGCAGTTGTTTAAGTTAAAGTCAAGCAATTATTATAGTCCTAAAGCTATAAAGGCTTCAATACTTATTTAACGAGTTTGAAGACTTATATTGATATAACGACCTACTTGGAAGAAAAACACAACAATATAGTTATTTAAAACAAATCGTTACAAAATAATGAAGTGTAGATCATGATGTACATGTTTTTCAGAATGCCAACACCAACGTGCTTCCAGTGAGGAATCCAACACTTCTTACAACTCAAATAAGCTCCTGTTTAAACATTCAATTTTCTTCATATTCGGAGCCATCAGAAAACGGTCTAATCAGTCACGTTAATTGAGCTCATTAGGTTTAAAATGGAATTTGTTTCGCAATTTCTTAGATGACCATCTCGTTAATAGCACCACCCTTGACATCTTTAATGGAATGAGGGTCTTGGAATGCCAATTATTTTTTGTAAGCAGTTATATAAATATGAGGTCTTGAAATAAATAATTGATGTTGCCACATATATATCCTAATTGATCGTTATCAATAGCGCTATATATAAGCACAGTGTTAGTTCAGATAATTTCCCGTACCTCTGCTATTCAGATCGAGCGCTTGACAATGCTTGTTTAGCTCTTTACAAATGTATAAGGTCCGTACTTCCAAAGGCTATTTAAGGCATACTTAGATAGCTAATTGAGGTTTACGTTGACATAAAGTAGGTTTATACATCATCCTCAAGGGTTCGAGAACCCCATTTCTTGACCTTTTATTGACAGAAATATATAATCATGACGTAACTCCAGATGGCACTTAGCTACGATGTGCTTGAGCTCTTTACAGTTTTGTGAAGGCTGCACGTATACAAGCCTTAATCCCGTGCATTAGCTAGCTAATTGAGATGTATTTTGATACATATTAGGTTGATATGACATACTCAAGGTATGAGAACCACATCGTTCGACCCATTATCGACAGCACTATATCAGCATGGTGTTACTTCAGATAATATGGTGCGCTTTAGCTCTCACAAATTCTAAAACGTCCGTCGGCCCACAAGCCTTATAGCTGTGCATTATATAGCTTATTGAATTGATGTTTACGTTGACATACTCGTAGATTTATATCATATATTCAAGGTTTCAAGAATAACAATTATTAACCCATTATCGACTCCGCTATATAAGCATGGTGTTACTTTAGATGTTCCTTAACTACGATGTGCTCTAGCTCTCCACAGCCTTATGAGCCGTACACAATATAGCTCATTGAGGTTCACGTTAACATATAGTAGGTTTTATACAACATACTCTGGACGATTGATTAAGAACAACTATGTGAGATGACTTCTTTAGTCCGACTTGTCACGATATTATAGCCATCATCTTCATTGTAACACATGACATAGTTATAAGCAACACCATGTGTCACTTATAAAGTAAAAACGGGCATTTATTTTATTTTTTCGATTGGACGGCTGGTTACCAAAGCAATTCCAGGGGTTATAAC
The DNA here is from genome assembly GCA_947846245.1 of Cerastoderma edule. Taxonomy (NCBI): domain Eukaryota; kingdom Metazoa; phylum Mollusca; class Bivalvia; order Cardiida; family Cardiidae; genus Cerastoderma; species Cerastoderma edule. The sequence continues at coordinate 14,869,894 of OX401406.1, read as the reverse complement.
CTGTCTTACTGTAGTATGCAGGCTTAAAGAATTATGTTTCAATGTATACTTATTTATTTTACATCGATTGTGAAACAAGTTCTTACTGAACATAATATGTGCAAATAAAACTTTAAGTGTATGCATAATGTAGTTTTATACATTTTCAAATTAACTGAAAAGAACTATCATTGACGACAAGTTCCATGTGTTCCCTATATTTTCATTTTACAAACTGGTGTGCTTGCATTATTGAATCTAGTGCCAACCAAGAAAATGAAAATCAACATTCGGGGATACGGTTAAGAAAACACAGAAACACAGATGTGTTGATATGATAATATTTGATGAAATTTGTAAAATAAAACAAACAAAAAAAATTACAATAATTTGCGACATTTAATCAATTTGTGTGATTTGTGTGAATTAACACAAATATTTAGTCCCTTTGTGTAATGTTGAAAACAGCCGGATTTCCATGATTTCTGGTGTATTCATGAACTACCAACGAGGTATATCTACCGGCGTGTGCCGGGAACTGCAGAGTAGCTACGATTGGGAAGTAGATGGCCTCCCTATTCCCAATTATATCAAGCATCTACCTTACCATTACGTTATAGACTAATAAATGACCAGCATTGTCCACTAGTGACTCCATTTATAATCGTTATGACAGAAATGCAGCGGATGCAAGATTCGTTTGACATGAACAGCAACAACGAATCGTTCTGTTTAATTGCCATGTGTCTGTATTTGAGAATGCTATGCATAAGAAAGTGTCTACACTTATGGGGTTGCTTCCAAAAAGCATTGTTGAAAAAGGAGAAATTGCTTGTCACAAGCAATTTCTACTCTGCCACAATGCTTTTTGAATCTATTCACATATCCCAACAGCAAAAGTGTTGAACCGTACACAGTGGAATGTAATAGAAAAATGTAAATTATGGCTCATTGACAGCCTGCTTTGTTTTTTAAGCTAGTGTATCCAACAAACATAATTGGTCGAGTTTTTTAAACAACAGGCTCCGATACATAACACTCATTCATTGCTCTAACCCTCATTCTGCTGGAAACAATTTAATGCTTATGCAAACAGGTTAGATCCAGGCCAGCCGCCAAGTAATTTGGCGGCTAGCCCGTGATCTAACCTGTTTGGTGCTCTGAATATCCGTCCTCATCAAAATTAAGCAGATATTGAAGGTTTTGAAAAGCAGTCAACACAAATACCTATTATTAGAAGAATCATCCAGCATTCTTAGGGTTAAGTTTTGCACCCAGAAAAAAAACTGAAATTGAATAGGGACACCCGGTGTTGCAAAATCAATTGTCCGTATTGTCCAGCATGCCACAAAGCCTTTGCGGACAAACGTATTTCTACCGAAATATGCTATATTACCATTGAACGGACAAGTGCTGAAAAGTTACGTGGCATTTACGGATATGTAAATGAAAATCAGATTTGTCACCATATGTTACCATAGATAACTTCATTTTAGTCTTGAATAATGACAAAGAGGCAAACGTATGGAATATCAATATCAAACTTTTAGGGAAACCCTTAGCCCCTTTTACCTGTAATAGTTCATTTTTTCGCATCAACTGCAAAAGGCGTTATAAACCACTCTCCAAAGCAGTAAATTACACCTTATAAACAATTGTGTTTTTGACTTATGGGTTTCCATCTAAAACCAGATGTAAATGGTACTTTTTAAGACTTTTCACTTATCACCCAATGTTGCCGTCAATTTGACCCAGTTCTCTATTCCAATGAAGATGCGACTGATTCTTTAATAACAGTAAATACTTTCTAATGATTTACCGGATATTAATTTGCGCTGCCTCGGAATGCGCTTGGAATCCTCATTACAGCCTTGTTAACCACTAGGAAGCTACAATCAAATATATGACGCATTGCAAAATAGACAAATGGATGTACTTTTATCACACTCAACACCGTTAAGATGTTCCGTGGCCAACAGTTTGTCTTGCCTTCTAAGCATATAGTACAATGATATAAGGAATTTGTTTGAATGATCTGCTTTAATTTTCTGTTATAAGTTCTATTTTATACGGCACAATTCTCTGGATGTATAATTAATCTAAATGTAGTAAATGTGTGAGTCTTCTTTCCTGGACTGTTGGTATGAATGAATTTGTTTTAGAAACTCAAATTGTTACAATTCTCTGGATGTATAATTAATCTGAATGTAGTAAATGTGTGAGTCTTCTTTCCTGGACTGTTGGTATGAATGACTTTGTTTTAGAAACTCAAATTGTTACAATGCTAAATTTCTTCTTATCGTATGAAAGAATTGGCCTAACTCCAGGTCCCATTTTCCCATTTTTATTAAGGTTTTGCGTCACCAAGTATCACCTTCCAAATTAGTCGAAGACAATATAGTAAAATAAAACTTACATTCTAAGTACGTGATTTTAGACATGACTGCGTCTGCTACAAAATACTTTAGAAACAATTGGCACAAAGCATAAATTGCTCATAGTGAGCATCAAAAGAAAAAAAGTATTTTGATCCATGCCTTGCCACCTGCATATGTTATCACTTTTGACCAGTAACAAAATCTAAAATATAATAAGGGAGTGTGGGTAGAGGGGGGGGATGTACAATTTACGGCAGTCTAAGTAACAATCTGAACATATCGGGTTCATCCAATGAAAACGCTATGACACAATATGGATGCCGCCATATTGTTTCCCGTAAGACTGACATCACTTTACTTTCGTTTTCAAAAATATATCTTATATTCAAATCTAAAAAGTCGTTTAATTTGATTAAGGATACAACTATATATGTCACAACTTGTAATTTGTAAAACTTGTAAAGAATGATTTAAAAGGGTGTCCAACACTTTCATATAATGTATATTACATTGAACTACTTAACGTGGACGCTTAGAGGAAATGTGTTATATGCCGGGGACGATTTATCCGAAAAGTTGTAACCCAACACTTATATCCGAGGTGTATTTCTCAGCTCACGGAAATACCCGAGTAGTTCCGATTGTCTAAGTAGATCCAAAACTCATTGCTTCACTCGTTAAAGTTAGTCTGAAATAATCCGCATGTTCAATCCCGCAACCGTGCATGACGTGACGTTAATTTACGTCCGCAATGTCATACAACGTTTGAGTAGGCATACACTTAAACATTTACCAAACGCCAATTATTTGATTGTCCCAAATTGAAAGAGGTTGCAGACGACATTTCAAATATGATCAAACTGGAAAATGATCTTCTGAAAGCATTGTAGATAAAGGAGAAATTTCTCATTAAGAGCAATTTCTCCTTTTCCTACAATGTTTTCCAGAATCGTCTGCAACGAACTGGTCATTTCTAAGTCGCAGAAATAACTGACATCTATCCTTAGATGATTGTAATAAACTTGAAAAGAAGCTGAAAAATATGTGAAACCGATAATTTTGATAAAATTGAAAAGAAGCTTAAGAACTGCGAGAAATCACAAACAACTTCAAACAAATTACAGTCGTGTGATGAAACATTGCCTTATCAAACGGAGATGAATTTTGCTGGAAATGGATAAAGGCTATATAACAATCTCATCATAGCACAAAACACGCAGGCTAACAATTCAGAATGGTGACATGCCCCACGTTACTGTGGATTGCCACGGAAGATGCTGATTTATGCATACATCGCCAATTAAGAGTCGGCGTGGCTGTGATTTCTATGGAAATCAGACAAAAGTACATCCCATAAATCTAAGCAATATGCGAGCTTTTTATGTGATCTTCTAGGGTCCGGGTTTTTTATCGATATTGATGAGGTTATGCAAACGGTAGAACGCCCTCATGATGGATTGGTCCTTAGCCTTTATGCATTACACGTAGACATATTGTTTGTAGAGCACTGTAGAATGATAATGAAAAAGGAATTATATTATTAGGTTTATCTCTCATCGCATTCTTTTCTTTTATGTTCAACATGAATTCAACAATAACTTTTGACGGATATTCTGTTAGTGTTCTAGAAGAATAATTAATATGTTATTTATGTGAACATGAAACGGTACAGGTGTTTAGGGACCAATCTTTGAAATAAATAGTGCCTGCATTTAGTTTACTTTCAACACGTTACACAAACAGATCCATCGGCACCAAAACAATTAAAATTTCACTGTAAAATTCCTTAGAGTTTATATCTTAAGTTATATACAAAATGAAAAGCGTAACGAATAATTCAGTAAGGGATATACTCATGTGTTCAAATAAAAGGAAGCAAGGAGGTTCTTTAACAATAGTATTTAAACCGTATCTGTATTTAAGTCGTATCTGTATAAGTTTTTTTTCTGGTTGATTAGATCAAGACATATCTAGACCTAATGTACAAACAACCTTTACGGCAATGCAGTGCAAAACAATGAAATATTTAATTCATGCGTTTAAGAAATAGAATAAAACGAAGGATAGCGCCACGTCGAGAAAAACATGTTATATCTATTTAATTGTTTCGTACTATACTACCAGGAGATTTGTTTGAACATAAATGTAAATTAAGATCACTCTGGAATACATTAGACTGGCTGTGTGAATATATAGAGAGAGGAAAGAAATGAAAGGTTATTAGCCCGTCCCATTAACCTATATTGTTAATGCGTAGGTTTTAAATAGGCTAACTTAGAGACTTTTTCTCTGGAAGGAATAAACACTAAGACTTTGATACGTGCAATCATTGTCACTAAATCAAAGAACACTTTCGATAAGACAATTCACTTTAAAAAGTAAGTATCCAAATTCCTGAGATGGTCCAATTGAAGTATAATTGTATACCAATTGTTTCATCGAAATGCGTCTCAGTACACATAAAAAAATTGTGAATTCAATTAAACATTTTAACAGTTAATGTATAGAGATAATTCCAAAAAATAGTTTGGCATATATCGTTTAATTAAAATCATTATATTAACAAAACAATACTTCGTTATGCAGATGGACATAAACTTTATGTCTTGGTGAATCCAAAAGCAACACCCAATCAGCCTTTTCACGAGGAAAGGGAAATGCAGTAACAGATAATGAACAGAACAGAATATTTATTGTTTATTAAACAAGTACATAGTACATAGTCATAATTTATATAATTTGTACCAAATATTAGAGTATACTAAGTTGTTTCTAAGGAAGGTTACACTAAGTATACTATAAGTATGCCAAGCACGGAAAGTACTATTTAGGGAATTTAACTTGATTAAAAAAATAACAAAACTATTGACTGAATGTGATTTGATAGAATTAAACATATCAAAAAGCATAAACGTACTTGATATATAAAGCAAATATGTTCGTAGACACAAGTGTAAGCATTTGACATACCAACTATTGATTGATTTCAACAAACGCTACATGTACTAAATCAAATCATGAGTATTTGTTCGAAGGGTAGCAGCACAGTGTGTTATTAGGAATAGGAAGTATTTAAATGGCAATCAATACCACCATTAAAGGCCCATTAAAGGAGATTAATGCTATTTCAAACTACATTATTTGGTTAATTTCTGGACAGATTCAAATAGTTATTACCAGAAAAAATCATCAGCACAACTTAAATGTGTAAGTAAACCAGAAATAACCCAGATCAGCAAGTTTTATGATTCAGATTTCCTGATTCTTCACCTCTGACCTTGACAGTTGATGCACACATTTTTGAACCAGCCAATCAGAATTCGTTATTTTGAATATGTAAACAAACAGGTTGTTGATAAACATGATTGAATTGGAGACAACTATATTTCAAGCAAAAAATAACTTATTTTAAATGAGTCTATTAAATAGGGTCTCAATGCATTCCTAAACTAATTCTCATGACTTTTATGAACGTAATAAAAGAACTCCATATATTTTTTCAGTGATCTATTTGTACTCCTCTCCTTTGATGCGCCTTTAATATTGATTTTGATTACGAAATACTCTAAAGGCAAGACAATGATTCAAGCAGGCGTCGGGGTGGATCTCCAGCAAAACAATCCCAAAGGGGGATTGTAAAATTGTAAAACTTATTATAAAGTGCAATATAATTGACCTGACGCCAAATCTTGTTTATACCGCCCCAATGTTTGTCTAAGGTTTTCCTAAAATAGTAGTTAGTCAATGAAATCAATGTCCAAGAAGGTATCTTTGTCTAACGTTTTTATACAATAGTAGTCAATGAAATCGATGCCAACGTGTGTTTGTTTGTCTAAGGTTTTCCTACAATAGTAGTCAATGAAATCAATGTCCAAGTATGTATGTTTTTCCAATGTTTTCTTACAATAGCAGTCAATGAAATCGATGCCAACGTGTGTTTGTTTGTCTAAGGTTTTCCTACAATAGTAGTCAATGAAATCAATGTCCAAGTATGTATGTTTGTCCAAGGTTTTCTTACAATAGCAGTCAATGAAATCGATGCCAACGTGTGTTTGTTTGTCTAAGGTTATCCTACAATAATAGTCTATGAAATCAATGTCCAAGTATGTGTGTTTGTCCAAAGTTTTCTTACAATAGCAGTCAATGAAATCGATGCCAACGTGTGTTTGTTTGTCTAAGGTTTTCCTACAATAGTAGTCAATGAAATCAATGTCCAAGTATGTATGTTTTTCCAAGGTTTTCTTACAATAGCAGTCAATGAAATCGATGCCAACGTGTGTTTGTTTGTCTAAGGTTATCCTACAATAGTAGTCTATGAAATCAATGTCCAAGTATGTATGTTTGTCCAAGGTTTTCTTACAATAGCAGTCAATGAAATCGATGCCAACGTGTGTTTGTTTGTCTAAGGTTATCCTACAATAGTAGTCAATGAAATCAATGTCCAAGTATGTATGTTTTTCCAAGGTTTTCTTACAATAGCAGTCAATGAAATCGATGCCAACGTGTGTTTGTTTGTCTAAGGTTTTCCTACAATAGTAGTCAATGAAATCAATGTCCAAGTATGTATGTTTGTCCAAGGTTTTCTTACAATAGCAGTCAATGAAATCGATGCCAACGTGTGTTTGTTTGTCTAAGGTTATCCTACAATAATAGTCTATGAAATCAATGTCCAAGTATGTATGTTTGTCCAAAGTTTTCTTACAATAGCAGTCAATGAAATCGATGCCAACGTGTGTTTGTTTGTCTAAGGTTTTCCTACAATAGTAGTCTATGAAATCAATGTCCAAGTATGTATGTTTGTCTAAGGTTTTCCTACAATAGCAGTCAATGAAATCAATGCCAACGTGTGTTTGTTTGTCTAAGGTTTTCCTACAATAGTAGTCAATGAAATCAATGTCCAAGTATGTATGTTTGTCTAAGGTTTTCCTAAAAGAGTAGTCAATGGAATCAATGTCCAAGTATGTATGTTTGTCTAGCGTTTTCCTACAATAGTAGTCAATGGAATCAATGTCCAAGTATGTATGTTTGTCTAAGATTATCCTACAATAGCAGTCGATGCCAACGTGTGTTTGTTTGTCTAAGGATATCCTACAATAGTAGTCAATGAAATCAATGTCCAAGTATGTATGTTTGTCTAAGGTTATCCTACAAAAGCAGTCAATGAAATCAATGCCAACGTGTGTTTGTTTGTCTAAGGTTTTCCTACAATAGTAGTCAATGAAATCAATGTCCAAGTATGTATGTTTGTCTAAGGTTTTCCTACAATAGCAGTCAATGAAATCAATGTCCAAGTATGTATGTTTGTCTAAGGATATCCTACAATAGTAGTTAATGAAATCAATGTCCAAGTATGTATGTTTGTCTAAGGATATCCTACAATAGTAGTCAATGAAATCAATGTCCAAGTATGTATGTTTGTCTAAGGATATCCTACAATAGTAGTTAATGAAATCAATGTCCAAGTATGTATGTTTGTCTAAGGATATCCTACAATAGTAGTCAATGAAATCAATGTCCAAGTATGTATGTTTGTCTAAGGATATCCTACAATCGTAGTTAATGAAATCAATGTCCAAGTATGTATGTTTGTCCAAGGTTTTCTTACAATAGAAGTCAATGAAATCGATGCCAACGTGTGTTTTTTTGTCTAAGGATATCCTACAATAGTAGTCTATGAAATCAATGTCCAAGTATGTATGTTTGTCCATGGTTTTCTTACAATAGCAGTCAATGAAATCGATGCCAACGTGTGTTTGTTTGTCTAAGGTTTTCCTACAATAGTAGTTAATGAAATTAATGTCCAAGTATGTATGTTTGTCTAAGGATATCCTACAATAGTAGTTAATGAAATCAATGTCAAAGTATGTATGTTTGTCTAAGGATATCCTACAATAGCAGTCAATGAAATCGATGCCAACGTGTGTTTGTTTGTCTAAGGTTTTCCTACAATAGTAGTTAATGAAATCAATGTCCAAGTATGTATGTTTGTCTAAGGATATCCTACAATAGTAGTCAATGAAATCAATGTCCAAGTATGTATGTTTGTCTAAGGTTATCCTACAATAGCAGTCAATGAAATCGATGTCCAAGTAGGTATGTTTGTCTAAGGATATCCTACAATAGTAGTCAATGAAATCAATGTCCAAGTATGTATGTTTGTCTAAGGATATCCTACAATAGTAGTTAATGAAATCAATGTCCAAGTATGTATGTTTGTCTAAGGATATCCTACAATAGTAGTTAATGAAATCAATGTCCAAGTATGTATGTTTGTCTAAGGATATCCTACAATAGTAGTCAATGAAATCAATGTCCAAGTATGTATGTTTGTCTAAGGATATCCTACAAAAGCAGTCAATGAAATCAATGTCCAAATATGTATGTTTGTCTAAGGTTATCCTACAATAGCAGTCAATGAAATCAATGTCCAAGTATGTATGTTTGTCTAAAGATATCCTACAATAGCAGTCAATGAAATCAATGTCCAAGTATGTATGTTTGTCTAAGGTAATCCTACAATAGCAGTCAATGAAATCGATGTCCAAGTATGTATGTTTGTCTAACGATATCCTACAATAGTAGTTAATGAAATCAATGTCCAAGTATGCATGTTTGTCTAAGGTTATCCTACAATAGCAGTCAATGAAATCGATGTCCAAGTATGTATGTTTGTCTAAGGATATCCTACAATAGTAGTCAATGAAATCAATGTCCAAGTATGTATGTTTGTCTAAGGATATCCTACAAAAGCAGTCAATGAAATCAATGTCCAAATATGTATGTTTGTCTAAGGTTATCCTACAATAGCAGTCAATGAAATCAATGTCCTAGTATGTATGTTTGTCTAAAGATATCCTACAATAGCAGTCAATGAAATCAATGTCCAAGTATGTATGTTTGTCTAAGGATATCCTACAAAAGCAGTCAATGAAATCAATGTCCAAGTATGTATGTTTGTCTAAGGATATCCTACAATAGCAGTCAATGAAATCAATGTCCAAGTATGTATGTTTGTCTAAGGTTATCCTACAATAGTAGTCAATGAAATCAATGTCCAAGTATGTATGTTTGTCTAAGGATATCCTACAAAAGCAGTCAATGAAATCGGTGCCAACGTGTGTTTGTTTGTCTAAGGTTTATTCTATATGTTTATTCAATTTAAGGCGGTCTGGCGTCAGGTCAATTTTAACAATTGTTCGCATTATGAAACAGTTGTCTTGGTGAGTGCTTGTATACTGCGGCGCTCAAAACTCCTTGCATTGCTTCCGGGGTTTCCTCCTTAGTACTGGCAAGATATTATTTATGCTCTTCAAATGATAAGACTGATTGTACTCAACAAATTTTTCTGCAGTTTTGTTATTTTTACATGTGATCCTTGTGGGAAAAGAAAATTTTACAAACACACATTTGTTGATAAATTGTCATTTAATAAATGAAGAAAAACATAACTTTATCATGTTATAAACATTCTAACAAAATACTATACACAAGCAAATCCATCATCAATATGAAAAGACTCCATAAAGTAAAAGGGGGAGATAGATAAACCTCCAGCATATGTATCTCTCTCTAATACATGTCAAAATAAGGTGTCAATCCCAAATTATGCCATACAACATAAGAGGATATGTAATAGAATAAAACAAAACCTGTATGAGATGATGGCCTGATACAGCAACCAGGGCATCCATTGATGATGCTCTGGAAAAGGTAGCAAACTAAAAGGAAATGACAAAACAAAAGGTTGAGTAACCGGGGTGGTGTTGGGTTATATTTTTTACTACACCGCAATACTATGTTTATATCTTCCACTCACAAACATGGACTAATATGCATAAATAATCTTTAACAAAAAAGTTTATCATAAACATATCTTTGCCCATTCAAATACAAAACCCAAGTAACTTATTTTGACAAAATTTCTAAAACATCATTGAATGACTTCATTGTTAACATGACATTATTAACCCTCATTCTTGAAATAAACAATTTAAGAAAAATAATCTCTAAACCCATACTCACTTTATTTACTGTGTTATGCAAAAAGGGGACATTAAGTAAGAGTCCCAAAAGTTCATTATGACAGCATAAAACATATTATTTACAATAATACTGCATTTAGAGCCAAGCAAATGACAGCTTTCTAGGACGAAAAGAAGTATTTATTGCAGAGAGACGAAGAAACGAATAAAACACATTTCGCATTGACCTCATTTAACGTCAAAAAAGATTTACTTTCAGAGCCTGGTACATGTATTTAACTATCAAACTAGAACCAAGGTTCGCGGACTTTCGTTTGACTCGACAGCATTAACCATTTCCTGAGTTAATTGACGAATGGGCTTCAGAGCTCGGTGCTATTAACAGGTCATTACACCCCTTTTATGAGACTAGAGCAGGTCCGAAAACAGGAAAAGCTCCGTTGGAAATCACTCTAAATAACACTATCGCAGCCATTAATTTTCGGAGCGGACTATATAAAACGAAGTTGATTTCCTTCATATGGTTTAACTAAAAGAAACATCGAGCTATTGAAGTGAAGGATGTAAAAGAAAATTGAGGTTTGGCTGTTAAGTCTAAAAACAGAAGGAGAAAATACATGTCACATGCAATTTGTCCTTTTGTCAAAATGCTTTCTATTGGAAATTTGATACAGGTGTTTAAGAACGTGTATATATAACGGAAATATTTGGAGAAGATAAAAGATATATCTATCCTTATATGCAATTACTGACACACACACACAACGAAGACATCACTGTTCTTAGCGAAGAGTTTAACTTACTAAACCAGAATTCGGCTTCACCTTATAGTCCGGCCGATAACTTATCCGAGTTACTAAGCGAAGAGTGTTACTTGCTTAACACAATTTTGGCTTAACCATACTGTTCGGCAATTAAATTATCCGAGTTTCTAAGCGAAGATTATTGCTTACTTACCCAGAATTCTGGATGGCTTAATACATCGGCCTATAACCTATCCGAGTGAGGGTTCAAGAGAATGTGTTCCGATAAAAGAAAGGTTTGGTCCGTGACTGTTAAGGCCTTAATAGACAGATAAACTTGTCTAACACAGAATCAGAACGTCCTTTGATTGATTCTACGCTTGAAATGATTTGAGTATGTTCTACAGACCAATGTTAACTTATTGCCCTGTATAGAATTTGTGACCGGTCAGAATTCAAAGCACCAACAGACGAAAATAACAACGTGTATCCATAAAGAGAAATGCTTAATTTCTGATTTATATCAAGTTGGTGTGATCTTGAATACTAATGCCCTTCTACCGACGTATGACACCGGTCCATCACAACTGGAACGGGGAAATCGGTCTGTTCTTTTGATATAGAGAATAGATGGTTGGTGTCGTGAATCAGAAATGTTATCGGGCAAGGCGTGGGAATATTATCCGGTGACACCAAAGACCAAAGACACCAACTTTCTATCCTTTTTTTCCTGTTACCTTAATGTATTCTTTCAAACAAACAAGATGTAAATAATACACGAGAAAAAGGACAGAATAAGTAGAGAATGATGTAATTATGACGTCATGATTCGTCACGTGCATGTGATATATGGTTAGTGCCGGATATCACAAATGTTATACGGCACCTAGTTATCGGTCACAAAATGACACTAGTGACAGGATAAAGTGCATACTAAGGTACGAGTAATCAGGCTGTTTTGTGACAAAACGCAAGTTTGTTATGGCAAAAGTTTACTTATAGCCTTTTAACACGGATTCAAAGGGTTGTTAGAGAAAAATGAGTTGATTATTGGAAACCACTGATCCATCTTGGTACTGTTTTACGAAACAACTGCGGCTAACGTTTGCAAAGGTCGGAACTGAGTGACATTGATAGTATCCTAAATGGAAGTGAAATAGTGCAACAAGACAGGTCATTGGGAACGGTTCGGAGAGACGATTGCAATGATGTGTTACTTTGCAATATTGCTAATCCCTATATTGAAACAACAGGAAACGCTGTTTTTAACTTACGCCAATTTTAAACATACCCTGACGATTTGGTTTTGGACAGTGGTTTTGGCACACAGAAAGAGAAAGAGTAAGATGCGATAATGATTTGGTGCATTGAGATAATTCCTATGCAAAGTTCACTGTTGGGAAGAAACATGCCATTCGGCTGAGCGAACGGACATCCATTACCCGACAATTCTACCGTTCAAAACATCCAATTAAATTCCGATCCGTTTATCTAATGTCGGAAATCGAGTGTGTGATCGCGGTCCCGTAGTGAATAGCCAATAGAAATTTCTGGCGACGTTCACCCAACTTTTGTATGTGGTTATAATTTCGAAACATTTTGAAGAAGCGATACATAGGCAGTTCTTTGGAATACTTTTGAATCTCGGATGGCTTTAATTAGGGGCTAGACAACATATTACTCCACATGAGAATTTGTAGATTAAAAGCAACAACAAGCGGAACACGAATAACATGAATTACAAGAAACAACGGATTGAAGTAAAACCCCTAGTGAAAACAGAATAAAATGGACCTTAGAATAATCGATCCTTTACTTAGAGTGGTTTATAATATTTAAACACAAAAAGTTCGATTGCGTTTTGTTCTTTGATTGCTTAATTAGTTATTTATTAGCTATCAGGTTTGAGGAATACTTAAAAACACATCCCCAATTATTGTTACTTTTAATAAATTACCCGACTCTTGAAACATTTGATAAATGGATTACCCTTCGTTTAAAAAAATAAGGAAAAAAAAGTAATGTTTCATTTTATGCATTATACGTATAACATGTACATCATTCGTCGAAGCCAATTTTGTGTTAAATTTTACGAGAATAACATTGCCCTAGCCATTTAGAATTAAAAAAAAACCTGCCTACTCTAAGCAGCTTGCTCGTAATTCTATTTCCGGTAAAGACCAACGTTTACCTAATAATAGGGTTGCATCTAACCGATTGAAGGGCATACTTTACTTGTCTGTTTTAATTGCTACTCTTGACAACCTCATAAACCCTACTTTAGAACGATTAGCTCGTTCTAAGCTTGACAATTACTCTGGATAAATTGCTCCAGTTCTTGCCCTAGATTTCGTCCAGGGATGAAAATCGCGGATTCGATACCTGCTTATAGTACTTTGGTCCCAGTTTCTCCTAATGAGCAATTTATCTATTTGAAATACATGGTATCGCTACACTCAACTACGTACAGAAATTATTTTTCAATCAAGCTACTTATGTCGTCTATCTTTTTCTCAATTTAGGCCGGCCTATGAATCTCGTATGGGGAAACATGTTGAACACGTCTGTTGCTGTCAAGTATACCAGCAAATGCTCTAAATGCGTACAATGAGTAACCAGAAATAATACACAACTTACCTAGTTACTAGATGGTAACTCTATTCCACAATATACGAGGCATCTGGTCCGTAATACGAACATAAATATAACATGGCATACGTGATGCGTGTATTTGAATTCAGCCCAGGTGACGTCCATAGTATTATGCAAATCAAATATACATGTACCGTGATAAGACAGCTCCTCAACAGCAGTCTAATCAAGGTATACTTAACATGACTATTTCTGATCAAAAAGAAAATTCCACGAGCAAAGAATCATGCAAATTGTAAGACATTTTAACTAATCAATATACATTAGGTATCATTTTGTTTCTGAAAATGTCTAGGACTGAATGAACAGGTTTAGACAATTACAAATCGTTTATCTACAACTGGTCATTTGGAAACATGTAGCCACTGTATCATAAACCCATCCTAGTGGGCTGAATATTTAAAAGCCTTATTTTGGATCTCTGAACGCTGCAGATACGTTTTGAGTTACTCGTTAGAAAGTTTCCGATTGCATGGGGACGAGCGCTCTTGGGGCTTCCTTGGTCAAGTGGTTATAGAAACATGGCCTCTTTGCCGGTGACGACATTTGGATATTTATGAGGGACAGCCTCCTGACTGACTTACAGAATGCCAGCGATTCCACCTGGCTTGAACAGTCTGTATGGTCAAATGAGTAAGGCGTATTCCCCCATCATTTAGAGTCACACATCGCAATATAACTGTATTAACCCATACGAACACATTTAAACAACAAAGGAAACCTCTCATATATGAATGTATTCCTATCTCTAAAAGGGTCCTCCCTAAATTAACGCATTCATGAACTTCATTGGAGTAGAAAATGTCTTCCCTGGAAAAGATTGAGCGAAAACAATTGCTTAATCAGGGATGGTGCCCTTTTCCAAAAAATAAACAAGCCCCCGAACAAAACGCATATCTACAACCCATTATGCCTGTCAGGACAACAAAGGGTATCATGTGCTATAGTAAGACATGGTGGAAATGTGAGCTACTAAGCAGGTTTAAGGCAACACTACAGGAGAGAAACTAGTAGGAAAATGGAAAACCGAGAAGGGATAGAAGGGAAAAGTACGGTAAATTGCTTGTTATAAAGCATTTTTATGTATCAAAGTTAGTCGTGGGGAAATACGAGTTACTATGCAGGCCAATATATACAGAACACGAAAGAAACAAATAAGAAAAATCGGAATACCGCGAAGGGACAGAGAAAACATGATTAAGCAAAGGGAAAATAACGGGAAACGAATGGATAGTTAGAAAGCTGTAGTTAGATATCAGGACAATCTTGTACCAAAGAGGAAGGCACCATGAGAAAGAGAACATGATGAAAAACGGAATACATGTACTAGAAATAATGGGGAAAGTGGGATTGTTAAAAAGGGGTTGTTTATTGAGATGAAAATCTAGTAGGAAAAGTGGAAAGACGAATCAGAGAAGGAAATTTATATTAAGAAAACGGGAAAGTAAAATTAAAAACATAGGGGGAAATGGTTAGGGAAGGGGAAAAGGAGTGAGGCATGGGGAAATGTATATGAAGTTATAAAACGAAATGGGTAGTTCAAACAATAACTAAATTAGAGGAGCAAATACACTTGAAAAATGGAAAAATGTTCTAATATAACGGGGAGAAAAGAAAAGACGAACTTCCAACTTTCCTGTTTGACCCTTTTGAAAGGTGTTTTACTTCTTTGATTGACGTATTCCTTCTGTGGCACCATCTCTTCCCTTTTTATATATATAAAAAAGAATTAGCCTTAAGTCCTAAGATATTGTGTGAAAATTAGCACCAATTCTAAGATATTGTGTGAGAATAAGCGTTAAATCTTACGTGCTGGAACCAACATCATGCTTATACAAACAGGTTAGAGTAAATTGGCGGCTGGCTTGTGATCTAACCTATTTGCTACTTTAAATATATTTCCCCTTCAAAAATAAGCAGATATTTTTTTGAAAATTAACCAGCATTCTAAGGGTTAATGAAAAGATATAATGTGGAAATAAGCATCACTTTTAAGATATTGTTTGAGAACTAGCATCAAGAATGAGATATTTTATGAGAAATAACATTTATTATAAGATATTGTTTTGTATTTCCAGGTTGGCGTTTCGGGGCGTTTATGTGTAAGGCCGTACCATACTTACAGGGCGTCTCCGTGTGTGCCTCGGTAAATACCCTCGTCGCCATTGCTGCAGACAGGTAGGTTGGCTACTTGGATAGGTATTTAACTAGTCTGGAACACTTGTCCTTAACGTTAAATAGTTACAACTAATTCATGACATTACGACAAGAACCAGCCAAGGTGTTTAACAGCCTTTTTAACGGCTTTTCAGAATAACACATCAAAAGATCCTTTGCAACCCTCTTGTTGCTTTTCCATTCTAGCCTTTTGTTTGTTATTGGTAAGAAAGGGAAAGTCATACTAGTGTTAAATTTGCTTAAGGTTTATTACCAATAATCCACAACTTTTATTTTTTAATGTAGGTTCAATTGCAAAGATTCAAAACCAAGTACAGATTGGTGAGCATGCTTGATCTCAATCACATGATGTGTTTCCACTTAAAATGTTATATTTCTTTAAGTTTGATGTCTAAGAAAAGCTTTGAAATGTCTTTGTCAGGCGTTTTATTCACTTATTTTGTATGCACTAACTCAAAACCAATAGAGAAAAGCAAATAAGGTAAGATCTGAAGCCGAGCCCGATAACCTTTAATATTCAAAGACACCAACCATCTATTCTAATTATTCTGTTACCTATAAGGATTCAATTAAACAAAAATGACAATAAAACACGAAAAACGGGAAAACTAAACAGATTATTAATACTGACAGATGCGCACAGGGATGACGTGATCTTGACATGGATATCAAAAATATTTTACGGCACCCTTTTATCGGCCCGTATATCGCCCTGGTGACAGGCTAAAATAATATTTGTCTGCTCTCGTCCTACATAAATCACAGGCTGTAGACACATATAAACTATCTCTCCCTAGCCCAAGCAGGCTCTCCTGTGGCGAAACAAGGCGAAGACATCTTATGTGCACTCGATGCAATTATTAATTCGGGACTTAAGAATACCGGATCAACTCTCTGCTTGGCAAGGGACCAATCTTTAGCATTTTTGATGACATTTTGTTGGTTTGTGCTTGGTAGGCAATGTGGTTGTTGGTCAAATGCGATGTTGTTATATTCAAAGAAAGTGACGTATAAGCCCATGTGACCATGAGTAATAAACTGTATTATAATAACCAATTGTCAAAAGGTATACATCTGCCATTACAATACATAATTTACTTATTTAAATCCAATTCACATTTACATCCCGATTCAATATACGAATAATCGACATGTTATCTTGAATGTAATTTGGAGAAATGTTGGATTTCTAAAGACGGCTTAAAGGCACATAAAAGGAGATTAATGCTATATCAAACTATATCATTTGGTAAACTTTAGGTCAGATTCAAATAGTTATCGCCAAAATAAAACATCGGCACAACTTAAAGGTGAAAGCCAACGAAAAATAACCCAGATGAGCAAGTTTGATAATTCAGATTGTGTGATTTTTCACCTCTGACCTTGACAGTTAGTACACAAATGCCTGAACCGACCAATAAGAATTCGTCATTTTGAATATGTAAACAAACAGGTTGTTGATAAACATGATTGTATTGGAGACAACTTTATTTCAAGCACAAAATAGCTTATGTTAAAGGAGTCGATCTAATAGGGTATCAGTGTGTTTGTAAATTAATTGTCATGAATTTAATGCTCATAATAACAGAACTCCATATATTTTTTCAGTAATTTATTTGTACTCATCTCGTTTTATGTGCCTTTAAGCAATGCTTACTATGACAGCGAATGCATCATAACCGAAATTGTTTGATTACCATTCGTTTCAAAAGGATATTCCCTTCATATTGCTACACAAGCTATTCGGTCACAGCTGTATTTTGATATGGGGTATGATATCTAGGACAGCCTCCCATGAAATACTTAGCAACCTCTTAAACCCTTGACCAAACGCCACACATTAGACTACCCCAAATTGAAAGAGATTTCAGACGACGTTTTAAAATGTGATAGAATTGGAAAATAATCTTAAGAAGGGACAGGAAACAGTGTCGAAAAAGGAAAAATTGCTCGTCATGAGTAATTTCTCCTTTTCCTACAATGTTTTCCAGAGTCGTCTGTAATAAGGTGGCTAAATGCCGTTTTTGTTTGGTAAAGGGCTAAGTATTGTCATCATCAGGGGGTTTCTGTTTAAAGAAGGTTGTTCACGGGATAAAAGTTATAATGACACACAAATGCACAGTCGCAAAGCTCGACTCCAGTGGCGCATTAACTGCACATCGGTTAAGGTTTTTGACCTGACATGGTCTTTCTTAACTAACTTTTGTAATTATTTGATAATTGAAACTATCATATGTGATGTCTTAAAAGGACATCATACTCATTGATGATTACACCGTATATAAAGAAAACCGTCTTTTGGAGATCACTTAGAAACAATTTTATTAACAATCTTGTTGAATATGTATTTCCGTAAATGAAATGAAAATTTGATTGTATACCACTTAACGATCGTTTCCATAAACTTATCGAATGACATTTCATAGCGTCAAACACATCTTTTTCAAAATTATATGTTATAAGTTTCCTTAGGAGCGTTGCCTCACATTATTAAAGGCATTTTGATTTCCACCGAATAGGCCAAGATCGATGTATACCGAGAACGAACGAAGAAATCCGACCAAAGAATGAATTAGTTGCAAAAATGGCAGATTATGGGTATTCTACCTTAATGGATGGACGGAATAACTTAAACTGACGTTAAAGTTAGTGTGTCATTGGCTGTGAATGACCACCAATCGTATCTCTTGTTTCTATCACGTTTAATATTTCTGTATTTGCAGATACCTTGCGATATGTTTTACGCTCGGACGCAAGATGACATGGAGGATCGCCAAATTCATCGTTTTCGTCATCTGGATGCTTGGTTTTGCGATCATGATCCCCTGGCTGCTTTACTACAAACAGGAAATCCAGGTGACGCACCACCAAGTATTCTACTTCTGTGTTCAGGAGTGGCCCCATGAGACCGGGGAGTTTAACTTCTTGCTCGTCGTGTTCATAGTGTGCTACGTCGTGCCTTTAATGATGATCATCATTTGTTACTGTATGATCGCCGTCAAGGTCTGGACCCGGCGGGCACCGGGCATTTTCCGCTACAACAACGTCATCCAGAAGTCCAAGGTTCGGGTCATCAAGATGCTGGCGCTGGTTGTATTCCTGTTCGGCATATCCTGGCTGCCCATCTACGTACTCAATTTTATGTGGCATTCGTTCTCTCCGCTCGACCTCGCCAGCAAGAAGGCGGAGATCCTGATTAACATCTGTTTCCCAATCGCCCAGTGGTTGGGCATGTCGAATAGCGGCATCAATCCTATCATCTACTGCTTCTTCAGTAAGGCCATTCGAAAGCGTGTCGTTACCATGCTTGCCTGCTCCAAGTTCCCGGACTTTCCGCGGCGCCAGAGTCGATTCTCGAGCACTCGCTTCATGTCGGTGGATTATACGAATGGACAGATAACTCTACGACTCAATAAAAGACAATCGGCGCCTTGCCTTAAACAGTGTAATGGCAATCTGCTCTGTGAAAGCATGTTTTATGACTGACTGCCAGGGTCTTTCACAACAAAATCTTTTAAAATACACGCTGCTCACGCAGACAAAATGGGACCATAGATAGTAAAAGCGGCTTGTTTACGGACGTTAGGAAACATGGAATAGGAATTTTATTTTCTAGCAACTGTATAGCAACTACCTTATGTATAAAACGTACTGGAGAAAGTCTTTTGAAAGCAGGATCAGTTCATATGAAGATGTTTAGAGCCTGTAAACAAGGAATTATTTTGCATGTAGATGTAAACGCGTTTCAACGATTTAAGATCCATTGCATAAGTTATGTACATACTTAGATATATTGAAACACTCCGGGTCAATTTTGTGTTCAGAAGCTTTTTCTTTTTATTATACTGAAATACATAAACTGCATTGTTATATTTTTATATATTCTACATTAACTTGCTAAACGTCGTATGTGTGAATAATCACCTTTAACAGTAATAGACGTCGACAAAGTGGGAAGGGATTATAAAGGTAAAATACATCAAAGTATGTTCCAATATGACTCTATGTAAGCAAAAGAAAGTTTTTTGAAAGTTTTATTTACATAATTCCATAAGGCTTATAAGCCCATTAGGTATATTGTTAACATAATTCAATGAACATAAATACGAGAATGAGATACATGAAATTAAATATTGTCAACATGACGATCTACAATGAGAAAAATAAGAATGTAAATATTACAAGAATATTCAACAGATACAACATATACAAACAAACGTTTATAGATGTTCCTACAAATACGTTTATATGAAATGTAGACAGTGGTGAAAATTCCACAAATGCAAACATTGACAAACAAACGTCTTTAGATGTCCATACAAACACATTTATATAAAAAAAATGTACAAATAGTAGATAGGGTCGGAGCAAGGTTTGATATTTTGTATATTAATACGTGCGTCTTGATAAATAAACTAAAGCCTATAATTTCGATAAGAAAATACAATTAAAAAAAAAAAACATTGAAAAGAAGGAGATTACTATGAGGGCTTTGGATTGTTCTTGCACGCCGACCTAAAATAAGAGGTTCCTAAAGTAAGTTGTTTAGACAAAGGTTGTTGCCTGCATGTGTAAACCTTTGCTTTGATTGAAATAAACTTTATACTTAAAGCAATGAGGCCGAAAATCATCTTGTAATCAATGTCGACGAACGGTTTATTTTCGGATGGGGTTCAACCACAGATGTTATTTGTATGATATAGTATGTGTCTTTATAATAACAAAATGTATATATATTTATTGTAATAAAATGGAAGTATTGTTTTAAAGTGTTTCTTCTTAATATATGTGCACATTAGTGTGAAGTTGTATTTTTGTCAAATAATGCATTGTTTTCATATACGATGTATGAATTTACAAACTATACATACATATATGCGCGCATGTCTATGAACGTGCAGAGAGTTTACCAAATTTTTCTATTACACCGTTATATATTGTATCTACTGCCTTATAATGAAATGAGTTAAAAAAAACGTTCGTCTTTTTTTTCAATGACTGTAACATATATCATAAAAGGGGTATATTTGTCCCCTCTATTTTCGCTTTTGATGAAAACATTAATAGAATCTCATATGGGGCAATTGGTTTATGTAGACGTTCGTCAAAATGGTCAATAAATTCATTCAGTTAACAAAATAAGAGTCAGGACAAAATACGTGTCACATCCTAAAGTTGTATCAAAAAAGCATACAATACCATACACACATTCAAGGAATCCTTTCAAGATATACATGTGATTTCTTTAGAATAGTTTAAACCTATGTTATTGCAAACTGAACATATGCTACACAATATAAAACATTGGTAAGTAGACATGTTTTCTAATTTGGCAAAATGGTCTTGCCACAAATCTTCCCAACTTCGAAACGGCATGTGATTTTGTTAAATCAATGTATTGATATAAATCAATTGATCTAATACCATAGCTTATGGTTCCTTATAGAAAAGCATTGTAAAGAAGCAGTGATTATTTACTATTGGAGTAGATTTCAGACCGAATAAATCTCGATGTGTCTCCTTATGTGTCAATAAAAGGGCGAAAACATGCGGCAAATTACTCCGAATGAGGGATTAGTGTCGGGGAAGCCAATCAACAGATCCCGATCAGTGTCAGTGTCCCTTATATTGATACATCACGTGTCCAACACCAGTCTAATAAATGGTACATGTTGTTTTGATGTTGGACAGTATCCGGTGTATCTGTCGGTGTTGTAGCTTTGTTTCCAATGCTTTCAACATTCATTCCAAATGATATGTGTGTACACTACACATGCAAATAGGTTTCAAATGCGATATTTGGAAATAGTCAACGATAGTCAAACCCGCGTAGTGTATTTCGAAGCAATTATAAACGACATCTGATGGCATGCATGGTTGAGAAAGCGCTCAGAATGTGCCCAGTATTCACATATAAGCAATGAAAACATAGACCTTGTCGCACTTTGACTGTTCTTTGTCAAAGGTGATTGCAATGTCCACCATGCAGATGTCACTGTTTGTCTTTTAGGCCTTCCGATGATCTAGTCCTCTGGTAGCGCTAGTCCCATTCTTTATAAGGGTTCTTAAACTGTCTGTTTTAAAGATTTGTGCTCTTTGAGAAATTTAAGCGTCATACATTTGATATAAACAATCATTGTCCATAAACCAAAGAACGTTATCAATTTCTTTACATCTACGTTGCTGGAATTCCGTCAGATAGCGCGGAATAAGCTTTTGCTTCTGTCATCGCTTAAACATGTATTGGGAATCTTGCTTAAAAATAAACGTAGCAAATACTTCTAGCGCACCTTGCTAACGTCACGTGAAAAGAGATGCTCAACGTTTATGCAATCGTATCCACTCGGCAATCCCCGTAACCAGTCGGTAGATATACCTCGTAGGTAGTTCATGAACACACCAGAAATCCTGGGGTAATTCGCCTTATTTCCGGTGAATAACACAAAATGCACACAGGCACTAAATATGTAAATAATACACACAAATTGGTTATATATCACAATTGAATGTTGTGTTTTTTCTTACCCTTTTCATTCAAGATGATCATATCAACACATCTTTGTTTCATATTTTGTTAATCGGCTTTTTTCGGCAATTCCCGGTTTTAGCCGGGGATTTTCGAGCAGATACGATTGCAAACGGACATGCCCTTCGTTGCTGACCCACTTTCAAAATGGCTCCCCATTACCTCCGAGCTTATTTTAAGAAATGTCAGAGGTGTTCCGAATGACGTTTATGAAGACCTACGTGGGGCGGTATAAAACATAGCACTTTTTATTCTAGATTTAGCTCGTCGTTTCTAAACTATACCCGATAAAACTGTTTGCAATACATGTAATACAAATTATCTGTATATAATATGCACGGTTAAAAACGGGGTTCGGAAGCTATTGGTATTCTAATCTTATTTTACATCAGATAGATAAGTTGTCATTTTATTGGTAGATGATAATACATTTCAAAAAGTTTAAATCCATATCTGTGAGTTAGTCCCTTAAATTCCTGGTGAGTATTCCGATTGGGACAGAACCGATGTAGTCATTCCGTCCCATGACAACTTTTTTATTAAGTTAAAATGGATGTCCGTATGTTTTGTCTGTATATGTCGTTAATGATTACATGTATTTGTGGCAAATGATAGTTAATAAGTATATGGACAATGTGCCACCGGATCTTCTTTCCAAGTTCGATTGCATGAAGGTTCTTCAATTGTCATAAGTTTCTGTTAATCTGTTTACATGGATTATGTTTATCCATTTCGTTCTTAAGTTATGTTAAATACTTGCGAGACAACGTGTGTTTGGATATGCTATATCAAACATATTGAGGTTTTATATTATGGCCATTACAGTTGGACTACCTTAATACCATTCTATTAGACGATCTTCAGAATAATCCTTCATTAAAACAGTACATTTCTTACCTTACACAAGCATACAATCAGACGAAGGAATCACGTGACGGGACTGCATGTTAAAAAATAGTTGGTCTTCGACTACGATTCCTCTGTCGAGTGTTAGTAAGCATGATTTATCGTATACCACCAGAACCGGAAAGTTGCTGGTCTTCTCATGTGGGTTCACAGTGTGGCAATCATTGGCAAAAGTTGGTGAAAAAAAGCAAAAGGAACCAGGCACGGCCATTTTGTTCGGACATAAGATCATAAACATTGGTCACGTGAGTCTCCCGCCTGACAATTACACACAAGAAAACAACACAATGTTATAACCATTTGACACCATATGTATAAAGCTTATTATATTGACGCCTTGTTGCAAAACATGTTTCAGCCATTCGATCGAGTAGAAAAAGGTGCTGCGTTACATAAGAGAACTGGTTTATATTCAATTGCGCTTTTATGGCGGTTCGCGGTCTGGGTCAGTCTGACCATAATTATGTTGTCTGACCCATCCAGATAGACTTAAGCTGTCAAATAAAATCTCGTCATTGACCAAATAATCTGGTGTAAGTCGGTATTAATACTGTCTTGCTTATCTATAGTGTTCATCTTAACATTTGCAGACTCTGGATCAATGTTTCAATATGACATACTGGCCTTTATCCATCAGCGAGATTGAGCACTTTGTAACTGAATAAGTGAAAAGAAAATATGGTAACTTTACAATAATGGTTTTTATTTAGTGGAATGGATAAATTGATTTTGATGAAAAATGTATTGCTGATTAATGATGCTTCCCCTTTGATCGTCACAGTGCCTTTCTGTGGTAATATGAAGAGTGTTACAAAGAGATATTATATGTTCGTCAGCTTCAGGAAGATGCCCTGAGATTTCATTCGGTAAGCTATGCCTTTTCATTCGTTTCACGCAAGTAAGTTTCTGCGAAAGAACATACAGTATCTTTAAAATGCCAATTGCTCCTGAAGGCAGAAGAAAGCAAAGGCATCATATCAGAATTATACCAGCCTGTCTATGTTTTACAGATTAAATAAGTCTTGGAAATCCTTTTTTTAATCAGGTATCTCTAAAACAAAGTTGTAAGGTCCCTAGGCAACAATTATTATCATTTACTATTACTTATACTAATGTATACATGTTATTCTTCGCCGTGCTATCAATAATTCGGTTATAGAATTGCTTTCATGGATTCCACCTGTACTATACTAGGGCTCGCCAGTATATTACCCATAGACACTCCTGCGTAAAATCTCACCGCCACTGGTAAGGATTGTACCCGGGAAACAAATAACTCATATTAACAACTATATCACACAGGACCCCGTATCTAATAGAGAAACACTATGATGAAAACATAATGTTAGACAATGGGCCAATGCTCTGTACACGTAAGATCGGTTAAACACTCCACACTGACAACTGCGAGTAGATAGCATTAACATTGGTGTTCTCAGACTTGCTCTTATTACGGGAGAATGGTCCGATTTTATCTGGCTGAACTCCTCGAATATCGACAAGATGTGAAGGATCCCTGACCCCATTGTCAAGACGAGGTGCAAGAAAACGAGATATAAACTGGGAAAGCAAAGAAATGTACATACACAATGAATGTGGAAGACAGTAGTCAAGGGGAAGTACGTCGACGTCTGGACACGAGGGTTGTGGGTTCCAATTCTGTGAGATGCGGAATCCACCTTGAGATCTTTTGTTAATCCATATTCGTTGCGAGTATTTGTTATGTATCCAGAATCGAGAGTGTTAATTGTAACTTGCAAGAAATTTGTTCACAATCGATGTAGAATAAAACGGTTTAAACTAAACATATCAACAAAGAAGTTTAGATTTCATATTGAAGAGAAGTTGTCGTTTTCAATGATAAATGGGTCCATATTTTCGCAACGGCAGTCGTCCATTGATTGATCCGATTGCTCTTCAAGCAAACGGTTCTTTGTATTTACTTAGCATTCAAAGAAAAACATGACAATGATTGTACGGAAATAGTCAATGTCAAGCGATTTCTTTACAATTGGAAAAAATATATTTGTGAAAAGGACTTTATTCGATAAATCTATAATTTTCCTGATCTAAAATCGTGAGAAATGCGCCTACACAAAAAGGTATAAGTACATAAAAGTGTACTGG
The DNA here is from genome assembly GCA_947846245.1 of Cerastoderma edule. Lineage (NCBI taxonomy): Eukaryota > Metazoa > Mollusca > Bivalvia > Cardiida > Cardiidae > Cerastoderma > Cerastoderma edule. Next base: position 14,844,423 of record OX401406.1, on the reverse strand, counting down.
TACTGACACCTTGATCGCTGTGCCGAGGTCATATAATGTAGGCCATTTAAAATGGGAAGGAATATGGGAAAGGGTAACCTAGGCTGGTTTACTCTAAGTTTCCGAAGGATCAGTCCATGTAGCCACCAAAGGCTAGAAAAAAGGGTCCATGGAAAATAGTACATTTTCCTTCTGGAAACATGACCTTTCTTTGGGACACATGTTTGTTTTTTTTGAAAAAATATAAATAGTGTTAACTTGGATATTCTTATAAAAGGTAGCAGTGTATTTCTATTCATTTTTCACTTCTGTCAGGTTAGATCCGGCTTAGATCACACAGTCCGTAGAGCCAACAACTTTCCATTCTCCGGGTCATGAAATTGAGACCGACTTCATACATTCCCTTAACAATCATATGAAAATAATGCTTATACAATCTACATGGGACATTATGAGATGCTGTTAGATTAGTTGTTTTATCTTACTCTAATTGCATTGCATAATATGTGTAGGTATCCGTCTTGTTCCTTTTTAGCAGGTTTAGGGATTTGTTTTTATTCATTAACTAGAGGTGGTTTAAACATTACCAGAACTGATCTAGACCCGAATTAAAGTTAAAATTAGATGACAATTGAATTATGATGACAAGCATTTTCATATGTGACATTATGAGGTAATTATAGTATCGAAAAGTGAAATAAATGCTCAAAATATAACAAAATTTGCTAAAATCTCACTTTTTTCCTTTCTGAGTGAAAGAAAATACAAATAAACATCAGGAACCGAATCCCCTTACCTTAAAACCCCAGAAAAGACAAACTACATGTCATATGTTATAAAATATTTCTCGAAGAAACTTGTCAGAATTACTTCCGGCGGCCATTTTTAATTTATGCAAATTATGCAAATTGCCCAAAGTTGCCAGAGTGGCAACCTCTCTCATTTTAATGTGGGCCACATATAGACTAAGAATCAACATTAAAACTTCATGTTACTCACAATTTCTAGGTTGCCAATTGAACAAAGAAGGGCTACGCCTCGATTATTTCTTCTGAAAACATAATATTTCTTTGGGACACAGTACTCTTTACCTTGGGAGAAATTTTTCCGGGAAATATGACTGTTTCCTTGAACTCTACTTCGGAAAGCGAGAATTTCACCGGGAGACATAACTTTTCTTTGTAAAGCGGACTTTCTTTGAAAATTATGACAATTCCTCGCGAAACATGACTATTCCTCGGGAAACATGACTATTCCTCGGGAAACATGATTTTTTTCTCGGAAAACATGACTATTCCTCGGAAAACATGTCTATTCCTCGGAAAACATGACTTTTCCTCGGAAAACATGACTATTCCTCGGAAAACATGACTATTCCTCGGAAAACATGACTATTCCTCGGAAAACATGACTATTCCTCGGAAAACATGACTATTCCTCGGAAAACATGACTTTTTCTCGGAAAACATGACTTTTTCTCGGAAAACATGACTTTTTCTCGGAAAACATGACTTTTCCTCGGAAAACATGACTTTTTCTCGGAAAACATGACTTTTTCTCGGAAAACATGACTTTTTCTCGGAAAACATGACTTTTTCTCGGAAAACATGACCAGTCCTCGGAAAACATGATTATTCCTCGGAAAACATGACTATTCCTCGGAAAACATGTCCATCGGAAAACATGACTATTCCTCGGAAAACATGACTTTTTCTCGGAAAACATGACTTTTTCTCGGAAAACATGACTTTTTCTCGGAAAACATGACTTTTCCTCGGAAAACATGACTTTTTCTCGGAAAACATGACTTTTTCTCGGAAAACATGACTTTTTCTCGGAAAACATGACTTTCTCTCGGAAAACATGACTTTTTCTCGGAAACATGACTTTTTCTCGGAAAACATGACTTTTTCTCGGAAAACATGACTTTTTCTCGGAAAACATGACCATTCCTCGGGAAACATGACCATTCCTCGGAAAAACATGACTTTTTCTCGGAAAACATGACTTTTTCTCGGAAAACATGACTTTTTTCTCGGAAAACATGACTCTTTACAAAACCATGATTTTTTGGAAACATGACTTTTCGCCAATAAACATGACTTTACTTCGTGAAAGATGATTTTTCTATGGGAATTATGAACTTCATTAGGAGACATAGCTTATCTTTTAAAAAAAAATACGACGTCAGTTAAAAGCACACAACAAGGATATATGACTAATGAACCAACATATCATATTGAACGCATATAAGTACACGCATATGATGTTTCATATCCAATAATTGATTTCCGGTTCTTTTATATTTTTGACCATTCAAACGTCAATTTGTACGACGGGAACGGTTTTGCTCCATAAAATCGTATACAACTGTAAAGCACGTTGGGAATACGTTCAATCCTGTGCTTGACATGCATACAATGGAGGCAGATATGAGACATCTTCCAGTGAGATTATGGAACATGACAGGTATCTGTCCTTACACTTTTATCAGTCCTGTCTTTCGACAAACCATAGGATTAAACGGCACGTCCCGGCTTGACCAGAAACGTTCCTTTAGTCGTCTGCATTGGAGTCTACAAAGAGTGTGATACATGGTCACAGTTTTTTCCGTGGAAGTGTGTGTGTTTTATAAAGTCATTACTCCCAAAGCTTAGAGAGAGAGAGAGAGAGAGAGAGAGAGAGAGAGAGAGAGAGAGAGAGAGAGAGAGAGAGAGAGAGAAGAGGAGAGGTGGAGAGGAAGAAGAGTGAGAGAGAGACACAGAGAGAGAGACACAGAGAGAGAGAGAGAGAGAGAGAGAGAGAGAGAGAGAGAGAGAGAGAGAGAGAGAGAGTTTGATGGTGTCCCTTGAAGAAAACTTTAGAATATATACTAGTTAACATTTAAGGAGTCATATTGAACAACCAAAACACTTCAACTATCCTGTAACCAATATGCCATTTTGGGACCAATAACAAGGTACTGTTTAACATTTGTGATAGACAGCACTGACCATATAACCACACAGTCACGTGACGATCAGCACTAATCATAAAACCACGCAGTCACGTGACGATTTGTGAGGTAGTAACTACGTCATGACATGTGATGTCATGTATACACCATTCTTGTTCACTCCGTCTAGATTCCTTTTTTCTTGTGTTTTATTTTAAATCTGTTTGTTGTTAAACTCCAAAAATGTCACAGGTTAAATATATTAGATGGTTGTTGTCTTTGAATAGGAAGATATGTTATCTGACTAGAAAACTACGAGTTTGAAAGCGGCGATGGGGGAATAGTTTCCAACAACGGCAACATGATACAAGTTAGTAGCCAAGGGTTTATTATAGTATTATAGTAATATCTATGCTGGAACACAATTTCTTAAATGCATTGCAGTGGTTACCGAAGGTCCTGGGTTTAATCCCCGTAAGCAGCGATGTGAAAATTGCCGAGACTAGCCCACAAATTGGTGCTGGTACCGTTTAGTATCCAGAAAGCAGTCATCGGAGCTACTATAAAAAGCTTCGAGCTTCCGTCACAACCGATGTTTAAGAATAATTAAACAAGAGTTGGGATTAAATGTAAGTGGCATCAATTTTGGAGCTAAGGTTGTACCCTTGTAAAAGATCCACAGCAACTCTGACAAACAGGTGCTTGCCTAGTAAGCAGATATATCCGAAATGCATCAGAACATTCCAATATTATTCACATGGAACTCAAGCTCTTGTAAATATAGCAGAACGTATAAAACTCCGATTAAACTATCGAATTTCATAGGTTGAAGGTTTATTCAAAAGTACAGAATTCTATTAGAAAGTAGAAACGCCAACCGGGACCCACTTTACCAAAGAGTATAAGAGTGCAGTTTAAACAGTTTAGTAAGGAAATGATTTCTTCTTATCTTGCAATGACAATTAAATTGTATAACATTTTCTATTTACAGTGGACTCTCGCATTGATACATAAAGATCAAATTATGCAATAGGCAACGAAGGTCCGCTGAGAAAAATACCAAAAGAAAGCAACAGAGTCACATCAGAAATAGGTCTTTTGTACTACTTGAATTGCACAGCAGTCTGTTTTATACTATGTCTAGACGTAAACGGTGAATAGCTTGAAGTACGTGCTTTAAGCGGTCGTAACAACAGATCTATTGACCATTAACCACCAGGGGTTTCTGTCAGAGATAGAAATAAGCATCCCTATTCTCGTTTCCGGTAAAAGTTGCAACACTGTCCTTGAACCGTTAAGGTAGAAAACTTTTGATAATTTATAAACAGATATAAAACTATAGAAATCATACAAATTGACCTTTGTTTTCACACATTACGTGCGAAAGTAAGGGCTATTTTGAATTATTGACAAAGCACCTTTGACGTTTTAGGTAGTCAATGTAATCACAATCTCTCGGAACCTCCTAATTACCTATATACGATAGTAGTCCGTCTGCTTTTGTTTTTAATTTTAAAATCGTAATTGTTTTTAGTATTAACGGAAATGTCGAACCTATCAGGACCGGAACTTGAATCCGTACAAAATTGTACCCCCAGTGATCCCCTGGCTGATTTACATATACCAGTCCAATCTGACTTAACCTTCAGCTAATTTGTTTCAGCAGGATGTCCTTTACGTGTGGAAATTACTTCCGGTTCTAATAATTATTTCTCAGCATGATTCGTACAATCTAAAATTCCTAGTTCGGCTCAGGCTGTCTGACCGATTTCCTTCCAGGACTTGGTCTCAGTTAGTTTATTCATATTAAGTCGGGTGAATTGACATTAAATGTCCATATACACAGTAGTGAACTCCCTTCAACTGGATTGCTAGCAAATTCCAAATTTTTAGGTCTTCACATTCAAAATTAGTTATCAAATAAGGACAATACAACATTTTTGTAACTCTGTCGTGAGTATTTAACCAGCAAATGGGACAGTGTGTGTTCAAGAAAGAATGAATGAATGAATGAATGAATGGTGTTTTAAGGCGCATCGACAGCTAAGGTCATTTAGCGCGCATTATAATGATGTGGATAAATGTATTTGGTTCAAGAAAAAATAAATAAGAATTTGTAATGAATGAATAATAGTAAATTTGTAAAAAAAATAATGATTGTATATAATTTTTTTGTAATGAATTGTAAATTAAAAGTTTGTAATGAGAAAATGATATTGATAAACTTATATTTAAAATGTGTAAGGAATCATAATTTATCGTAAATTCCAATGTCTTTGAGAAAGGAAAGAATTAATCAATGTGTTCAAGAAAGAATGCTTTAATCTTGCTTGTTTACAGATAAGAGAATTTGACAGTCAAAATAAAATGCCATTTAAACAATACGTTCAATTTGTATTGTTTTTGGTGTATGCTATGTAAAATGTTTTAGACAGCATGATTTATTCAGGAAGCGTCATATTATCAAAGTAAGTACAGTATATATAAGGTGTCAGGTACATCTTAAACCCGTTCCAATGTTTTTGCATAAAATGGTATTTGGGCAGTGCATGGAGCCTAGTTTCGGGCAGTGCATGGAACCTAGTTTCCATCCTTATGGCTTTTTTATGCACCAACTTTTTGCATATAGATGTCAAATTATGATGGTGGCTGGGTTGAGATGCTGTTTTTCTATTCCAAGCAATAATTTATGATGACAATGAAAGTCATCCAATTTACTATGCACCTCAACCTAGCTCTAATTATTGCAACAGGATTATTTTTGAAAATGAATTGCTTTACTGTCATTTATTATGAATAATAAATGGCCAGACCTCAATCAACTTTATAGTTTGTTATTATTATTATTCTTTATGCAAAAACGAGCTACGTCAAGACAGTCCTCATAATTTGGATACAGATTTGGATACAGTTAAGATTTAAGGTTGTTTTGGGGATAAAGTACATTTTGATTCTTTTGAAGCAAGACAAATTACTCATTATGATTGCAATGGCTTTTCTCTAGTCAGTATCATACAAAAGTACAGTTTTGAAGACATCATCTTTTAACTTTCAAATGTCTTGAAATCTTTGAACAACAGCTTAAACCCATTACAAAACAATAACGACATTTAACCTCTTCGTTGCAGACAACTCTTTCAAACAACATTTTCTGTCCTATCAGAAGGTTATTTTCCAACTTCATCACAATTTGAAATGTCGTCTGCAAACTCTTTCAATTTCGGACATTCGAAAATTTGGTGTCTCGTAAAGGGTTAAGTGGTGACATAAGCCGCGGGGAATCTTACCGGAAATGTAACCTAACTGCACCGGAAACGCTTTAACCCTTTCCCAAAAAATAACGATATTAAACCAATTTGCTGCAGACAACTCTGCAAAACATTGTGGGAAAAGGAGAAATTGCTCGTCACGAGCAATTTCTCCTTTTCCCATAATATTTTTTGCCCTATCAGAGGATTATTTTCCAACTTCATCACATTTTGAAATGTCGTCTGCAAATTTTCTCGCTTTGGGACGGTCGAAAGTTTGGCGTTTCGTAAAGGGTTAAGTGGTAACATAACCCTAGGGGAACCTTACCGGAAGTGTTACCTAACTACACCGGAAACGCTTTACGAGACCGAAAGGTTCAATAAACCAAATCGATAAATGTTTACATAAGATACAAAGTCTTTGCGGAAGGTCTTTCAAGTGACATCCTTTATTGTTTTATATATATTGTAAAGTGGTGTTTAAAATAAATTCGGAAAATAAATCGAAAGTTCGATATCCTGTTTTCTTTCTTTTGCACTCTAGTTTCTTTTCTAAATCTATGTTGCCTGGGCTTGTGTGGTTTTATACATTTCTCTTTCTTTCAAAGTGATAATGTGTTCTTGTTGAATGACAAATCTTTTTTTTTTGTCGATTAGACTTTTACTATCAGTTGGCATGTCGCCTCTGAAGTGCAAAAAGTGTTTTACTTTACAGCACCGGATTCTTTAACTCTTTATCAAACGCCAAATTTTCGACTGTCCTAAACTGAAAGGGTTTGCAGACAACACAATATGATGAAATTACAAGATAATCTTCTGATAGGGCAGAAAACATTGTTGAAAAAGGAGAAATTGCTCGTATGGAGCAATTTCTTCTTTCCCACCACGTTTTCAAGAGTCATCTGCAACAAACTGGTCACATTTCGTTATTGTTTGGTAATCGGTTAAACGCTCATCCCACAATAGGTCAACTAAAGTTTAAACCTCTATCTGAGTAAAAAGGTTCCTGCTACGCTCCTTCATGCGTTTACATCTGTAAAAAAGAAACAACGATAACTCTGCAAACGAGATTGATACTACAAATGTCGTAAAACACTTCAAAACGCACTGTGTCAGAAGGACGAATTGTTAAGGTACTCTATGATAACGATTTTCTCCTTTTGTAACAAAGGTTTATCTATATCCATTTGCATGAACAAAAGGCATATATCGCGCATAACTAGTTTTGTTGTCCGCTGTTACTTTCATTATTGAACAGTAACAAGTTCCCATATAAAGGAATTGGTCAACAGTTGTCAAAAGGTCAGGACAGCATAATCAATAACCGTACGAAAACGATTTAGTCTTCCCAAATAATGAAAGCAGATTTATCTCATCATATATCTCATTGTCTCTGATAAGAACGTATGGATGGTATCATAGAAATGTTTTATGTTTTACTTTTGTGTTTTAATGCAATTTTGAAATGACTGGTACGTCTGGATTACCCGGTTTTAGCGTCGGTTCAGTGCCACTTGAATAAGTTTAACAAAAAAAATGCCTAGATTGTCGAGAATATTTTGCGTCGATATCGATACAACGACAACAGCAACAACAACAAGGCGATAAGACGTCCTAATGATCCAGACGCAACTATTTCACTCAATATAACTAAGTTTATCCAAGTTAGGTAGAAAGAGGCTATTAACACCTATTTTCACCCATAGTTTCTTAGAAATGCATTCTTATCTAAAAATGCAATGAAGAAAATACAAAGAAAAATCTAAATCTATAAATCAAAGTACTGAATTTTACTAGAAAATAAAAGAAATATATCAACAGCAAGCTAAAGATCGAATCCAAATGTCGTCACTTGATTGATGTTTCAGATAACCTTCAGACTGTGTCTCTCAATAAAATGGTATATGTAAGAATCACGTGCTTAGATTACCACTGCGAATTGATAGCAAGAAAACAAAGGACACTGAAATGACTTGTAAAGCTCAACTTTGGTGAAAACGCTTATAAAACAAATTAAACTAAAATGCTGACAACACAAGAACTCAAGTACAAACAGTTAAAGAATGGGGTACAATTAATATTATGATAATGATTAAATTGCATCTGTCTTTGATTTGTTTTGTTGTTGGTTTTTGACAGTGCCATTTATCAAACAAATAATTGGCTTATTATTTAAGATTAAAAGAAACCTTGTTTGATTTTGACAGAAATTAACTCGGAAAGATTCCCCTGTGTGACTTGGAAGGAAAACATTCTTGGCTAAAAAGGTAACAGCTTAAGTTCAAATAAGTCGAATTATTCCGGCTTTGGCTTAAGTGAAGGCTTCATACAATTTCAATCAAAGGCCGCGTAAATTCATAATGTAGCGAAATACAACGAAAGCAAACAAAGTTACAACCACTCTAAGAATATCGGTACTCTGTTTTCCCCCAATATACTATTTTTTATTTGACAATATTCTTTAAAAAGAATGTTTTATTACATAATGTTTGTCATTGGTGTTTGCAACCGGTGTGAAATATATACGTCTTACGTCTTAAGGCGTTAAAACTAATTTAACAGTAAAAGCCTTTCGGTCGTATAAGATAAATGACAATGACCAAAAGCATCGCAGTCCCGATTGTATATTTAGACCTCTTTTTAGCAGACAATTTAAATATACTACCTAAACATTTAAGAACTTTTATATCTAGATTGAGGTTACCTTCATAACCGTTTCGAATTGAGCCAGGGAGATATGATGCACATTGTGTTGTAAACAATGAATTGTGCACAATGTGCAATTGAAGCAATATCGGAAACGACTTCCATTTCTTATTTGTTTGCAAAGAATATGATCATTAAAGAAAAACAGGTCTAAATAAATGTTACTATTTACGCCTTGTATGAAAAAGTATGGGCAAAATGTTCAAAATATTTAGATTTAGAAATAACTTAATCAGTACAACATAATGAAAAGGAATTTATAGTTATCACGATTATTACAATGATTCTTTCTTTCTTCTGGAATCTCAAATTTTAGTCATGTATCTTTACTTATATCTATTTATATGCACATGTTTGTAAATGACTAGAAACTGTCTACGCTGAAATCAATCAAATGTCCTTCCATATACAAATAATCTCTTTGCCTTTGAATTGGTAAATACTCGGGTGAAAAGAAAAGCTACCTACCACACGCGATGACCAATTGGGCTCTGTACCATGGTACCGTTTTACCAAACAACTCAGGGACAATATTTGCGTAAGTCATAACTGATATGCATTGATAGTATCTTAGACAAACAAACAATATTGCAATATGACAAGCCATTGGAAGCGTCTCAAAGAGACAATTCTAATGATATGTTAATTTACAATATTGTTAATCTCTAATTTAAAACAAGAGGGTATTCTATTTTGAATTTATGCAATATTCAAGCATTAGGTGTTTGGTAAACCTTTACCCAGGTTCACTTCATAAAGTAACATATACATATGTAATGGTTTTAAACCCAAACCTCAAGAGGGCGACTTACCGAGGGAAAGGTGGTAAGTTTATGGGATTCGTAAAAAGCTTTTCTATTGAGTCATATTTTCCATTTATCATCAAAGAACATACATAGAATAAACAATCGCAGCCCTACGGACTAACTTGGAAATATGTGCTCTGGGAGTAATTAATGTTAATCATATATATCATTAATCTTTGTTACCAAACCAAATAACATTTTCAATTTCCTTATTCCATACTTGTTGAATTGCCACGAGATTGTAAAATGATGTAAAGTGCGCCTTCCATTGCTTCTATGGTAAATACGGGTTCAAAATTAATACAGGAGTTTCTTTTCGTACACCTTGCTAATGTCACGTGAGAAAAGCGGTTAAACGTTTCATATTTCGGCAAGTGAATTAAGTTTATCAAACTCGCCACTCTCATCTTGTATGTCTATTTAATTTGACCTTTTATGTATATGTATAAGTCATAAACGTATTTTATTGTCAAAGCTTGTGTGTAAATATAGAATTGTAATAACCCTGAGGCTTTGTGCTTAACGTGAAATTAGATAATGTTATTTGGTATCATGTTTCCAAAGATCAACGTTACGCTGGTGTCTAAAATGCAACCCCTTTTCTAAGAATTGCTCGTTGTTTACGAAATAAGCCTTTTTAAACGGTTTGCAATATTTGCAATAAACGTTGGGTTTGGGAGGCTGTCAATAACCTAGTATTATGTTACTGTAGTTAATACATTTTATCATTTGTAATCGTCATTGTATCGGAAGAAGACCATTTGTTAAAGAAATTTAAAACCCCAACCTGTGACATAGCGCTTTAAAAGAATGCACTGTTTCTTTATGTTTTCAATTAAGACCTGCTGCAAAAATCTTTATTGGGTGGTGAATTATGAACATGATACTCCAGGCTCAGTCTTTCAAAAATCTTTAAATGTCAAATGCATTAATTGAAGCGAAATGAATAGGGTCTTTAAATGTCGAATTCGTGTATTGGAGTGAAATGTACTTCTAGACAAACACTTGATCCAGGAAAGCTTGTTCCAGCAGATTCCATGATTTCTTTACTCCGTAAAACCTTTATTTTATTCATACAATGTAAAATATCTTAGAAATCACTTTCATGGAATGATAAACTGCTCCTTATAATAAACAAAATAATGAGGTCAACACATTTTATTGCATTTACTTTGTTTACCCTAAATTGTTCCGAAATAAAATTTCTAATTAAACTTATTCATTTTACATCGATTGCGATACGAGTTTTTACACCTAAGACTTATCACTCTCGATTTTGCTTCCTGGATAAAGAACCAGTGCTCACGCCGAATATGGATTATTGCAATGTCTAAATGCAGATCCCGCTACTCAATGGATTCGGACCCACGACTCTCGTGTCCTGAGACCGACGTTTAACCTCTGGATCACTGTCCTCCAATAATATCGGTATATCTAAAATATCATTATCTTTGAAAAAAGGAGAATTCAAACAGACATATTTCGTCCGTCAGATTCATATATTTCAATTCCTATCCTCGTCTAGTTTTGATGATGAATGGATAAAAGCTGATGCTGTATGGCTAAACTGTGGTACCAAGAATATTGATACGAGTTCAATGTTATGAATATTCATATGGGCCTTGTAACAATAAGCTGGATTAGTTTCATTGTATGATGTGGTTCTTTCCTCCTTTATCTTCTTAGCCTGATGACATTAATTGTAAGCCGTATTTGGTGATAGCCGTTTCATCCAAAGTAAAGCGGAATAGAGATACCTGTGATCTAACTGTAAACGTCTAAAGAGAATCGAGAAATCAAACAAAAGTTTGAGTTTCAAATATTTCATCATTTTCCTGGTAACCATAGTGATCAGAAGTTTTCTCTGGAGAGCCACTTGTAGCTTACTATTACAGGCTTCAGCCATAGATGCCTCAATGAAGCGGCGTCACTCTTTTTCAATCTCAGTTGGATACACCACAAGACCAAAATCGTCCGCTGTGATGCGTCCTTGGTCAGTGTTCTGACATTGTTAATTGAATTTGATTGGTTAAAAATCGGGTCATATGACGGTATTTCTGTGACTCTGTGTTTGTATGATTGTTGCTGATAAGGAACCCCGTACCAGCAAGTTAACACAAAATCTGTAATTCTAGATGTATATACGTGCTATATTTCTCGGATCATGGAAATGTCCGAATAATTACGATTACCTTGTCTTACTGACCAATGCAAACTTGAAGACGTGCCGCGTTCATTTGTTCTATCATTAAACGACAAATACATATATCCGATCATCAATAAGTGCGTAGAGTATGTGGGCTGATTCCTTGTTTCTGTAATATTACATGCATACAACAAAGTCATTATATTATATTCCCGTCTTCGAATTATTTTCCTTCGATGTGGTATAAACTGGTCAAACATATCACATAAAATTCCACCATTCTTTTTGCGGTCGGTATTTAAAAACTAAAAAAAACGAACAAATGAGAACCATCAAATTAGCCCCCTCTACCCGACATACATATAAATACCATATGAGTTAAATATGCATGCATGTTTATTTGCCCTCTTCAGATCAACGCATAGCCTTTTTCTAGAAAACTTTTCGCATTTTGTCTTATAGGTAGGTTTTGATGCGGAAAGGTAGACACCTTATTGACATCTTTTTTATATTTATACGAATGTACGAATACATCGACGTGTCTTCTCCCCAAAGTCAAGATGCCTATTATCGACTCTTCGACCTAGTCATTGGTCAGCGTAACGATTTAAGGTAAACCAAAAACCTTTTTGTAGTAAAATCTGTCCTATAGTCAAAACGCTTTCAAGAGCAATTATACTCACGAAGTGTTACGGACAAACTATGTACCAACAACACTTGTGCCCGTTAACCAGACTTATCCGCATGGGCCTCCGTGGCCTAGTAGCTAGAACACAGAACTTGAAGTCACAGTATCCCTTTCCGCATAGGTTAGGATCCCTGTTACCCTGTTACGGCATTGGGATTTTCATGAGAGGTCCCGACGATTGACTTACGGAATGCCATTGGTTTAACCCGACTTGACCAGCCTCTATGGACAGTGAAGTATGGAGTCTTCCTCCACCATTAAGAGACGGGCTTCGGAACATAACTGAAATAATGTTGATTCGATGCAAAGCCATTATCAATACAAAACAATAGACTTATTCGCAAAATTCCCATTTTTTTGACGAAAATATTTAGCTTGCATAAAAAGGCTGAAATGTTATAAACAGAAAGAGAGGATTATGCATTTCCTATTCCAGCTAAAAACTATATACTATATTAACCAACAAACTGGTATTTCGAAACAACATGCCCCTATGAAAGGTTTTTCTACATTCCTGAAATTGCGAGTTTTAAGTAAACAAGTTTTCCCCTTGTGGGTAAAATCAAAAGTTATATCCACATATACACATCATTCCGACATCTTTCCCCAAGGAACATTGTTGGTGAGATATGGCGTAACAGTGTGGCCACGATTATACAATGTTTGTCAATTAAAATCGTAAGAACAAGTGAACTAAAAAAAGGGCTTGTCTTAGAAAACGTATTATCGATAAATTATACAGAATTACAAAACAGACTTTCTATACGTGTCATAAAAATGCCTGACCGAATGTTTCGATGTTGGTGCAATCTGAACTCATCGGGTTTATCCAATGAAAACACCTCTGAAATAATAGGGATGACGCCATATTGTTTCCTGCGAGAATGACGTCACTTTACTTTTGTTTTTAAAAATAGATATTAAATGTGAAATCTAAAAAGTCGTTAAATTTGATTGAGGAAACAAGTATACATGTCACAACAACACTTTCGCCATTTGGTATGAGTTACTGATAAAAAATGGTTAAAAAGGATGTCCAACACTTCCTTACACATTGAACTACTTAACGTGCACGCTTAGAAAATGTGTTAATTGCCGGATGCCGATTTACCCGAAAAATTGTAACCCTACACTTATATCCGAGGTGTATTTCACAGCTCACGGAAATACCCGAGTAGTTCCGATTGATATTGGTGCTGCGAGCCCTTCACTGAGAAAAAAGCCATTATATAACCGAAATGAGCATTCTTGGGTTGACAAAAGATCACATTGTTTAACGCTCTTAATCTCGAAATAAGGCGCTAAAGGTGAGGAGAAAAGGGTATTTCGAAAAGAAAACTAAGTAATGTACTGTCAATTTACATGAGTAAATTATGCAAGAACTGCTTTTGCCGTAATTTTGCTTTAAGTTCCTTGTGTATTATTTGGCATAGTACAACATTCAAAGAATATTGCGAAAACAACCTTAGATGCTAACTCACATGGAATAAATCGTAGACAATCCTTGAAACAATGTGCTGGCTATTTCCACCAATTAGTAATCCGGTGTTTAGAAAACATGTCCGTTTTATTAATGGCATCCCAGTTGCTTCATATATACTTGTTTTGTCATGGGCGCGGCATATGACCATAGACATTGATCGTGTGATTTTCCCCGCCTGATCATTAACATCGATGACCCTTCTGTACTGAGACCGGGTCATGACCTACGCCACGTTGTTGGGCCTCTTTGTTGTCGACCAATGGGTGTCCATCTTAGTGCAACTATCATTAAGATATCGATCTCTATATCGGTTTATTTTCAAAGAACTTCCACAAATGACCCTCTTGCACCGAGATCTGGTCATAACAGGACCGCGATCAACGCAAGTACTTATGGAACTTTCTTCACAAGCACTGAATAACTTTCTTTCAGGAATGCCGACGACTTTCTCGACAGACGAACAAGCCATACAAATCCCCATTTTAATCAAAATGTCATCATTTCTTTGGGGACCTCTTGGAAGAGTACACAATAAATTATTTTTATAAAATCGCCGTTTTGAACTTTGTCAAAAACAGGTGGAAAAAATAATATGATTTCCTACGTTTTTGTCTCGATAGTATAAATTAATAGCCAATGCCTTTGAAGAAGGAAAATACTTTTATAGAACTTTTCACATAATGTTAGGAACAACAACATCAAAATTAATCCATACATCGTCTAGTGCATTGAGCGATTCAAATGTTTTGTCATCGAAAGCATAGTGCTTCCTCAATACTAACTCTGAAGTTCCTTGATCTAGATATGGGACAGATTATGAAACAGGCCTGTTTCACAACCGCTCGAACGATATATTTTCTCGTTAAGGTATTCCACCTCGGATGGAAAACGTGTCATTGCTTAGGTAAAAGAATGAACTAATAAGTAAATCGTGACAGCGTTGACATTTAAAAGGCATTCACCAAGCTATTTTTCGAGTCTGTCTGATATAGATATTTTTTACAAATGAAAATTTCAATCTTTGCAAAATGTATTATAAAGGCATTTTATCTGTTAAATCTTTGCTTTTGTTATTCTAACTTTTCCGACTTTTCTACATCAGAAATTGAATACCTTGACATAAATGTAAAGAGTGCCACAAAAAAAAGCGTTAACTTAGACAAACAGAACAGAGGTTCTGTGAATTTTTAATCGCACTTTAAGACGAATGACCATTTCTATTTCACAAAAGTTACCCTCGAGATTTAAAGGTTACGACGATTTTGAAAACATAGACTTAGTTATTTATCATTGTAAGACATGTCCCATGAGACATGAATATTTATTTTCAACTAAGTTAGACGAACATGTTTTTCAATATCTGTTTTCTCTATGTATATCACGAAATCTATCTGCCTAGTATTACTAGTTCATGGGAACATGGTCTACAATTTGAAAATTATAACAGCTACTAATAGTTAGAAATAGTATCGAGATATTTTTCATAAGACGACTTCTACACAAATGATGGGTTATTATCGATCTTTATTTTTGGCATTGTAAAACTATTCAAAACGGCTTTTTTCTCTACCACATCTTTGCTGTCAAAATTGAAAAAGTTGTATATCTTCCTTTTATAAAAGAGAGATACGACCTTTTAGATGGAGAGAACCGTTACACATATAAAACAAGATCATCCGGCATTCCTTCATTCCTTATATAGACCTCGGATAGATTCATTACCGCTCAAATGTCCTCATTTCACGTTGGCCTACTCCGTCAAACAGGAAGTGGGATACATTACGTGAATTGTTGTTTGGATCTCATTGTCCGCCCTAATAGATTCAGGAAATGGAAGACAATAAGGGGTCGCGGCCGCACCTTATCGGCCCGGAAACGTCGTGATGTGCGAGTGTTCTATGTCCGTCTGGAGACACGAAATCTCGTAAAATCTCGCTACTTGTATGGCTGTTTGTACAGGTTTTAACGGTGTGACAACAATTTTCAGTTTTACAACGCCTTTTCGCCAATAAGGGGTCGCGGCCACACCTTATCGGCCCGGAAACGTCGTGATGTACGAGTGTTCTATGTCCGTCTGGAGACACGAACTATCGTAAAATCTCGCTACTTGTATGGCCGTTTGTTTGTATGGGGTTTAAACGGTGTGTCTAACGATTTTTCAGTTTTATAACGGCTTTTCGACAACAAGGGGTCGGGGGCCACACCTTATCGGCCCGGAAATGTCGTGATGTGTGAGTGCAATCTGAACACATCGGGTTTATCCAATAGAAAACATATTTCACAGCTCACGGAAATACCCGAGTAGTTCCGATTGGTGTGAGTGTTCTCAATCGTATCTACTCGGCAATCCCCGTAACAAGTCGGTAGATATACCTCGTAGGCAGTACATGAATACACCAGAAATCCTGGGGTAATTCGCCTTATTTCCGGCGGCTAACGCAAAATGCACACAGGCACTAAATATGTATTTAAATACACACAAATTGGTTATATATCACAATTGAATGTTTTATTTTACCCTTTTCATTAAAGATGATCATATCAACACATCTTTGTATCATATTTTGTCAATCGGCTCTTTTCGGCAATCCCCGACAAGTGACGGGGATTGCCGAGTTGATACGATTGGCCCTTCGTTGCTGACCTACTTTCAAAAATGGCTCCCCATTACCTCCGAGGTTATTTTAAGAAATGGCCGAGGTGTTCCGAATGGAGTGTTCTATGTCTGTCTGGAGACACGCAATCTCGTGAAATCTCGCTACTGGTATGGCTGTTTGTATAGCGTTATAGGGGTGTATCAACGATATTTCAGTTTTATAACGGTTCTTCGACAATAAGGGGTCGCGGCCGCACCTTACTGTTCCGGAAAACCCCTAATAAGCGATTGTTCTATGCCCGTGTGGAAACAAGAAATCTCGTGAAATCTCGCTGCTTGTATGGCTGCCTTTTCGTAAAGTGTTTAACGGCGCATCAACATTTTTTTTTCAGTTTTATAACGGGTTTTCGACAATAAGGGGTCGCAGCCGCACCAAACCTAAATAGAAACGTCCTGATGTGCAGAGTGTTCTATGTCCGTCTGGAGACACGAAATCTCGTAAAGTCTCGCAACTTGTATGGCTGTTTGTTTAGGGTTTAACGGCGTGTCAACGATATTTCAGTTTTATTACGGATTTTCCTTAAGAAATGTTTTGTTCTGTTCAAATCCGCTTTGCTCTGCGCTACTCTGTTCTTTTCTAAGATTCATTAGCATTAGGCTAAGGCTCCGAAATGTTTGCCAGAGGGTCACTCCCCCGAAAGCAGTGGGGCAAGTTTGTGCCAGTTGGGCTCGAATCTAGATCTCATTATTAACGCGTTTACCACATAAACCACCTTGTAACAAAGTACCCATCCATTTATAAAAGTTGTTCTGAGTTCTACTAAAGTTATCGATCCTGGTCAATCTGTATCATTGGGAGTTAATCTTCTGGTATTTGTCTCTGACTACTGTTTGAGTTGTTCATGTGAAAATACAGCAATCAATCAATTTCTTCGACGCCACTATTATTTATATACATCATAGTTAGATGCCTGTTCTTTGTATATAAGCTATTTATATCTGATTAAGTGACTTTAAGCCTCATGGGTGTAATTAGAATTATTTTCTACAACTGTATATTACTTGAACACATGTCACTACAATAAACAATTTACTTACTTACTTACTTACTTACTTACTTACTTACTTACTTACTTACCTACTTACTTACTTACTTACTTACTTACTTACTTACTTACTTACTTACTTACTTACTTACTTACTTACTTACTTACTTACTTACTTACTTACAACAATCTAATGTTATGAATCTCTTATCTATTTTTATTTTTATGGGTTTTACATCACATCAACATTATTTCAGTTATGTAGCGATGCCCGACTCTTAATGATGGAGGAAGACCCCATACTCAACTTCCCATAAGGGCTGGTCAAGGCGGGTAGAACCATCGGCATTCCGTAAGTCAGTCGGGAGACTGCCTCTCATGAAAATCCATATCCCTCTCAGGATTTGAACCCACGCGGAGAGGGGTATGAATCTCTTATGTTGTTATGTTGTTTGACGTTGACGTGTGCGTCGGCGCAACAAACTTTCTTTGTGTTTTTCGATCCTTAAGTAATTCAAATTAATTCGATTAAATCTCTAATAACCATAACAGGAATGATCATTTGTTTACCAAGTCATTATTTTTTAGCGCACCTGGCTTACCTAAAAAAGTAAATAATGTTACAAAATAGTCATACAGTCTTCGCTTGTTACTGGATAGTTTCTATAGCATAGGGTCTGTGTTTATAAAAGGATTTGAAAACTGTCTTTGAGTATTTGCATAGTTCACTCTTTAGGTCTGCTACCATGATTTCTTTATTTTTAAAGATTGCGACGAGAAAAGAAGAAACACACCAGATGAAGATATGACGGATATATCTTCTTTCCGAAGGAATGCCTTTCGAATTTAGATCAATTCCAATGGCTTGCAGAATCTCCTATAAGGTGGAATGAAGTACACAATGTATTCATCATGCAACTAAAACCTTTTAAATGCCTCTGACAGATGACATGACGTACACATACAAGGCTGCCCTTGAGAAAGTTTACATCATTATTTAGGTTAACAATTATGGTATTTTAATCTTAAAGATCGTTGTGAGAATAGAAGAAACAAACCACATATTTTGCTTTTCACTTTAAAACAATCCTTTTTGAATTTAAGATCGATTTCAATGGCTGGCTGAACCTACTGCAGTTTGGAATGATGCAAACAATGCTGTTAGGAGAATATACTATTCAATATGAAACTTTAGGCTTAAAGGCTTGTGACAAATGGCTCTACGGACAAGTGATATCTATTTTGGACGACGCATTTCTATAGAATTTCAGATAAAAGCTGTATTTCCTTTTAAATGCACTCCATCAATGTATTCCATTGCTATTTGCAAGTTTCATGGTTACACGTTTCAAATAGATTATTGACATACAAACTAAACATAGTCTGCTGCTAAACATATAAACATAAGCATGTATACAAATGTTTAAACAGTCGACACATCTATTTATTCGTAATAGTACACTGGGTATAAAATCATTTCGAAAAGTTTAACACAATCTTGATTAAATAAAAAAAACATGTTTTATATTTGTTCTCGAAACGTTTTCTATATGGATTGTTGTCTTTGAAATACCACGAAGATTTTTTCATAATATTTGGTAGAAACCATGGTGACAGAAAGATTAATTACTTTGGTTTATTGCAGAACATTGGCGTTTTATGAAGTGTGTGGTTAAACGCTTTTGGTGATGTTAAAAGTTCTTG
Organism: Cerastoderma edule; assembly: GCA_947846245.1. Classification (NCBI taxonomy): domain Eukaryota; kingdom Metazoa; phylum Mollusca; class Bivalvia; order Cardiida; family Cardiidae; genus Cerastoderma; species Cerastoderma edule. The sequence continues at coordinate 14,825,086 of OX401406.1, read as the reverse complement.
TTCACAGATGAGAGAAAATTCTGAAGTTAAAGATTGCTTTCTTTGATACCGCACAACTGCTGTATTGTTAAATGATACACGTTTAAAGAAAAGTCATTGGAAACAAAATCAGATCATTAAATTTTTTTTAAAGCGTATGTACAGTGAATTACTATATATTTTCATCCAAACGCGTGACAATCATTTTAAGATCTACCGCCTATATACATATTTAAACAACTGACGCTTCCTGAATCAATTATTATTTCAATTGGTACTTTTAATTGTAAATCACACTGCATTACAAAACAATTGTACTATTACAACGACATTTTAATTTGACTTTCAAATGTTCTCTTCTGTGAACAAGGACCTTTGAAATGATATTTTATTTTTATTTTATTTTATATGGGTTTTACATCACATCAACATTATTTCAGTTATGTAGCGATGCCCGACTCTTAATGATGGAGGAAGACCCTATACTCAACTGCCCACAAGGGCTGGTCAAGACGGGTAGAACCATCGGCATTCCGTAAGTCAGTCGGGAGACTGCCTCTCATGAAAATCCATATCTCTCAGGATTTGAACCCACGCGGAGAGGGGCCATGTGATTACAAGTTCTGTACTCTAACCACTAGGCCACGAAGGCCCCCACTTTTAATTGTAAATCACACTGCATTACAAAACAATTGTACTATTGCAACGACATTTTAATTTGACTTTCAAATGTTCTATTCTGTGAACAAGGACCTTTATAATGATATAAAAACAGATGTTCCACTAAAAGCACTAAGATGCAATCTCTCTTTGTTATATCTGTTTTTAATGTCTTTTCTTAGACAAAATATTCATGACACCCAAAGTGCAGACAAAACCGATTTCTTGACACACTTTACATGTCTTTATTTCCATTTTATTCAAATGGCATGGATTAAAATCTGGAGTTTAAGACGAAGAGCAAATTGAACGGTATTCTTATTTTTAGCGGTCTTGAATTCTGTGAATAGAAAGATTTCGTATCTTTATGTAGTTAGTGCATACTTCATACTAACAAGTTTCAATGAATACACCTTTAATCATCGATTACTCATTGTTTAGTTGAGCATGGTACTTCCATGGCCGGGTCAGAGTTTTTACAGGTTAAACCAATCAAAACACGTATTTAGCCCACGTTGAAAAACGACGAAGCATTCGCAGCATAGCAACATAAACAGTAACCAATGAGTCGCATATGGTCTTGGAATTCATCGAAACACAAACGATTATAGTCAATAAAATAGGCGAAAGCTGGAATCATTTCTTATTAAAACGAAGAATTATCTGTTTCCCGGTAAAACGTATGTGTTCTGTCAAACATTACGCCCTGTGTACAACACCTATTTGAAATGCAATTTTAACGGATGAAGAAGTTGATAAACCGACGTCTGATACATGTATCAGAATAAAAACGTAAAACGTATGTTTTCTGTCAAACACTACGTCCTGTTTACAACACCTATTTGAAATGCAATTTTAACGGATGAAGAAGTTGATAAACCGACGTCTGATACATGTATCCGAATAAAAACAACGCTCGGAGCAGGCACACTACATAACACTGGGATATCTAAATCAAATAGGAACCTAACTCGAACGATCCAAGCTGTGTCAGTTTTAGAATGAAATATCTACGTCTGGATCATTCGGACTAATGTGAACCAGTTTATTTATTTGTTTTAGATGAAATAAGATAAACTGGACTAATGGGATCGAAATGAAAACCGAAAACAAGATGTTGAGAATATCTAGATAATCTTAAAATGTATCAAATTATTGGCTTTATTAAAACAAACTTAACTTTGGGTTTTAACCGAGAAAGTCCAAACGAAAGAAAGAGTTTAAAAATGGCGGATTATTGGAGTTCTACCTTAATACGAAAATTGTGTTGTTCTGCTTTTTCGTTTGAAATCGTAGGCATTGTTTATTCGGGAAACAGTCATTTGTTTCTATCCATTCAACCAGTTATGGAGGAATGATGGAATGAATTCGACCAACAAACTACACATATTTCCAAAATTGGAGCTGTTATAAGAAAAAACAAGAATACAATACTAAATGCATCTCAGGATCAAACGGAGGCATTTCGTCTTGAAACACATCGTTTTGCATTTAGATTCACAATTTATGGTTCAAAGGCACGCATGATCATGCACTGCAAAGATAAATCACTATAAACCCCACGTCAGTGAAATAAATCATCTACATTATAATTGAAATATCAAAAGGTATCTTGAAGGTCAACTAAGTGTGTCATTACTTTTGCATATATGGTGTACGAAATGCCCTTGTTTTTCTTTGATCATAATCATTATTTTAGTTTGCTTTTGTTCTTTACAATAAAGACACCGATAAACTGATAATATTTTCCATATCAGGCAAAGCATGTCTTAATTTTAGATTCACTACAATCAAATGTTCATGATAAACTTATAAACCTTGATGTGCTGTCGTTAATTCATAACTCAAACACCAATTCCATCCTACTATGATCGAGGATACTTATGACTTAGCAATACAATCGGTTAATACATAATTATTGCCATGGATAATTAAAACACAATGTAAAGTAGGCAAACAGACGGACATAATAGACAGACGGATATATAGTATACCTTTCATGTTTTGCATGTGACAGGAAATCAAATATCTTTATAAACCAAATTAAATGCAATGCTTAAAGGCACATTAAAGGAGAAAAGTACAAATTAATCACTAAAAGAATATATGGAGATCTTTTATCATTTTCATAAAAGTCATGAGAATTAATTTACGAATGCATTGAGACCCTATTAAATAGGCTTCTTAAAATAAGTTATTTTGTGCTTGAAATATAGTAGTCGCCAATTCAATCATGTTTATCAACAACCTGTTTGTTTACATATATTCAAAATAACGAATTCTGATTGGTTGGTTCAAACATTTGTGTATCAACTGTCAAGGTCAGGGGTGAAGAATCACACAATTAAACCGGTTAATCTGGGTTATTGCCTGTTGGCTTCTCGCTTAAATTATGCTGATGAGGTTTTTTGGTGATAACTATTTGAATCTGACCAACAGTTTACCAATTAATATAGTTTGATATATCATTAATCTCCTTGTATGTGCCTTTAAACAAGAACAAGATTCTATAATATAAGCAAGAAATTATTAAAAGCACCGTGAATTCATTGCATGTTTTAAACGACATGTTTCTAATAACATTATTAAACACATGTATATGATAATAAACAGTTGTTAAACCCCGATATAAATGATGACACCGGCACAAAGCTATTTGTTTACCAAGACTTCATAAACTTTGATAAATGATTCAAAATGATACAAAGTACAAATACAAGATAATAAGGTAGTTTAACATACTATAGGCGCATTCTTGAAGCTTTCATAAACGGAACCTTCAGCACTGCTGCTCAAATGTTTTGTCCAAAATAGTACATTTCCTTGCATCTTATATACCAGCAAATACGTGTATATAAGCATGCAAAACGTGTAAAATAATTTACCCGAGACTCATGCCTACCGTGGTATATAAAAAATGTGTTATTTTGCCTATCATCTGAAATATAGGTGATTATATTTATCACTTGCTTTTTAATGAATCCTTGCCCAAGACCAGCGGGACCGGATTGTCAATTGTCTTAAAAAAAATCTATCTTTATCTCACAACGGCGGATCTACTAAAGAGTATTTCAAATCATATGACAACGGAATATTTTGCTCTAAAAGAGAAATGTATTCTTTCCTTATAATACTTTCCATTGAAACATTATACACAAAAGGAAAATGTGGTGTTGGGAAATAATTGAAGACGTGGGTGGACATATACACGGTTGAATCGGAAACCGATTCCTAAGTTAGTGAATAGCTGTGTACCTATTTCAGCAATATTCCAATTTTTATTTAGAGTTATCGTTTTATTTAAACCACATGTATGACATGTGTTTTTGGAAGACAATTCTTCGCTTTTCTGGTTTGTATAAAAACATACTTAGCCATTAGCCAAAAAAAAATGAGGCGAGACCAGCAAAAGGGCGACAACTCGTTAAAGATATCGGTCATGTATTCGTCTTGATCTTAAAAATACAGAATTGTAAATCTAACGACAATTAATTAATGGTAGATAGACAAGCAATTGTAGATCAGACAAATAGCATCTCGCGATAGTGCTAAGTGATAATCCTAGTAAACTATTCGAGAAAAGATGTATACCCAATTAACTGGATGAAAGCATTCCCAGAAGTACTGCATTTGTCAATGTTTTTTTAAGAAGTAGGCGGTTTCAAACGAAAAGTTCCAATTTATCACCATTACAAAGTAGCATGCGCCTAGCGCCTACACTGCATTACTGATCATTATAAAGTAACGTTAACGACTACTTAAGTTGATGTTGAGACGGGTACAACAACTCCCTTTGAGTGAAATGATCAGGAAGTTAGGCTTCATACTCCAACTCCTTTTGTCACGTTGATCTAGATTTTTGTTTGTCATTTATGTTGTTTTTCAGTAAAGTAGCTGTTATCTTTCGAGTGAATGTCATAACATCATCTGTAAAATGTGTTGTTTATTATAGTGTCATCCCTAAAGAAAGCGGAAACCAGTTTGACCAATGAGACACTTTTAACTGATCATATCAAATACCTCCATACCTCCAAGTCAGTCAGTAACTTAATCAAACTAGATCGCGACTCACAAACTGGCCATTTCGGAACAAGTCTCACGAGAAACATTTTTCGGACAAACGTCTGTCATGAGTCACGAACCTTCGAGCTCCACCTCCCGAGGCGGACGCTTTAACCACTAAACACGCTGATCTACTAAATTAATTTTTTCAAATTGAAATCTAAAAGATTATTCACGTCTTCATTGGTGAACAGACATCCCAATACTATTCGTTGACACTTAAAACAATCGTGATTTGAAAATAAAAACAAAATCAGACGGACCACTGCCGTAAATCGATGAACTAGAGGTTCCCTGAGACTTCAATTGCATTTTCAGCCAAAGCTTCAAAACTGCTGTATCATTATCATCGCAAAAGGCCTTTGATTTCGAGCATAATGTGTGATAACAAAAGTTAAATTGTACGTGTCACACAGTTTAATTCTATTTCAAACTCGATGAAAAACTACTGTTTACGACAATTCCCCTGTTCCGTATAAATTCCACTTATTTCAAACTGATGTATTTGCGTTATTGTATTTAGCCTCTACAAAGACCATTCTAGGAGGTCTTGCTTTTATGTAAGCACTCAATGAACTCTCAATAAATGAGTTTAGAATGATGTCAGCAATGACCAGTCTCATAAATCAGCCTAAATCGGAGACAAGATGTGTTATCCAATTGACCAAGTCACGATGTTAACCCTTATAGTGTTGGAACCGCCTTCATGCTTATACAGACAGGTTGGAACTAGACCAGCCGCCAATTTACTTGGCACAAGTCTCATAGATCAGCCTTAATCGTAGACAAAACGTGTTATCCAATTCATCAAGTCACGATGACATAATCATAAAGACGACGTTAACCCTTATCGAGCTGGAACCAACTTCATGCTTATGCAAACAGGTTGGAACAAGGCCAGTCGCCAAGTAAATTGGCGACTGGCCCTGTTCCAACCTGTTTGCTATTCTGAGTATCTTTCCTCTGTCGAAATAAGCAGATATATAAGGTTCTTGAAAGTAGACGACACCTAAATATAGTTTTAGACAGTTCCCCAACATTCTAAGGTTAATAAGTGTTTAACCTACATTATCATCCAATGAGAATGCGTCAATTTGAATTGTTTTGTTGGTTTATTTTCCATAAACTACTATTCGAGTGTTCTATCTGGGCTCTATGAGACTATTACTCTGGTATCACGCATGCGCATAAATGTGTAGTTTTAGGCTCCACCTCCAAATCAATGACACGTGTAAGCCTAGCCTACGGTAGCGATTGAAAGATCGCTGTGACGTCGCGGGGGAGAAATAAACACAGAAATAAATAAAAAGGAATTACAATTAACTGGGTATCCTAACATCGTTGAGAAAAAAAGAAACTGAACTATATTAACCTTTTACCCCATTAGGAATAATGTGACGGGTACAAATTGAAAGCATCAACAGACAACACATATATACATAATGAAAAAACACAGTTTCTTTTTGAAATTGAAAAGAAAATATTGTGACAAAAGGAGAAATTGCTCGTTACAAGCAATTTCTTCTTTTGTCACAAGGGCTTCTCAAGTTTTCTGCTGTAGGTGAGGAATAAATTATGGAGTAACGGGTTAAACTCAAAACTACATTGCAATCTACATCACTGGGTAGTACAGTTTTCTTCTTCCAAATATGGTATGGCAGATTCTTGGCATGCAATTGACAGCCGCGGAAGGCGTGGTTTATGTCGAATTTCAAAATACTGAGCAGCAGTTTTATGCCATTCGCAGATCATACCCGTAGAGGCGTGGTTTGCCAGCGTCAAATAGAGCGCTCTATGGAAATGTAGGTTAAACACTAAATTGTTTAGAGGCTATATAGTGAAATTTAAACGACATAGAAACCCCGTCAGTCGCTATCGCTCCTTCCTTGGGGTTTCTATATCGTTTAAATTTCACTATCTAGCCTCTAACCTATATATATAGTCCGAAGGGTTCAGACCTAGATATTTCATTATATACACACAATTTAATTACAGCTCGGATCAGCCGAGTAAGGATTAAGCCTGCTTTATGTTTTAATACGACGTCATTAGCCGAATGTAGGCGTCTGTACAGGAAGAAACGTCTTACGGCATTTCCGTGAAGTGTATTTTGGTTAAAGCCCGACGCTTCTAGCATCTTCTTTGTTCCGTGTACAACAATGTATTGAAGTCTTCATTGTACCTTCCGCAAAGATAGCCATAGTCCCGTAGCTTGCAATGATGTGGTATCTTTTTACTACCGCTCAGAAAAACTGCAAAACTAGGTAAAATGAGTTATAAATTATGATAGAATATGATTAAACATAGCGAAAAAACACAGGATCATGACAATATAACGCATGCACTATCTATTATTTATTTTTCAAAGTGCTATTTTCACAAATTGGGTGCCCACCATTTTTTCTTTATTGCTTACATTCGAGTAACATCTTAAATAGCAAGAAGTGCTCGGAATTAATGAGAGGCGATCGCCTGGTTAGGAAAATCATGTGAAACGCTTAAAAATACTGTAATTTATCCAATATTAACAATGTGAACATTCAAAATGGAGAATTTGTTGGGTTTTATTGGTTCCCACCGTTTCTCGGCTGACCTAGATTAATCGCTAATTGTAAACAGACCTTATAGTATTCACTCTTTTAAAAGCATCATGTGAACGTGTTACAGACTCAATTTCTCTGTAAAAGGTAGTTGAGAGTATTTTTAAGTTTATCTTCAGTCATTCTAGAACTTTCACAATTTAGGTGTAAATGAGTGCAAGTACGGCTTTAAGCCTTTCAACCCTTTACCACGCAAAATGTTGACTGTCCCAAATTCAATGAGTTTGCAGACGACATTTCAATATATGATAAAAACGGAAAGTTATCATCTGATAGAGTAGAAAATATTGTGGGAAAAGGTGAATTTGCTCGTCAGGAACAATTTCTCCTTTTCCCACAGTGTTTTTCAGAGTCGTTGGCAAAAAGTGGTTAAATGTCGTTATAGTTTTGTAATGTGTTAAACAATCCAGAAAGTCGTCAGTGATTTTTGCGCTATTAGCAAATATTTTTTACCATCGGCTATCTTCTCTTCCTAAAATGGTTCACACTGTGTGTTATCTCACTCGCTTTGTAATTCGCTCTTAGACAAAGTAAAGATTCAAAACAATTGACTAATATCCCCCATGAAACATGTAGGTACAGGTTTCTGTGTTGTCCGAGTGATCCAGAGTAGATATTTCAATCTACGTACAACAGTTACAGCTTGGACCATAAGCGTTAGTTCTGCATGGTTGCCGCTACGGGCTTTATGCCAAAGCTTACACCCGTGTAAGGATTTCGCAGTATTTCGAACTTACAAACGCTTATATAAAAGTTCTTCTTTGGTCCGAATGTTTTCTTATATATGGATTAAAAACGTTGAGTAAAACAATGACATAAGTAGGAAATAATAAAATGAAGAACTACAACTTATAATATATAAGATAGATTTTGATCATGATATGTTGTTATTAAGCAGTTATTTGGAATGATTCGATTCCCCCATAAAAGGCTGTGAATGAAAAAAAAAACACTTTTTGTTACGCTTTGGAAGATGAAATTATCAGAAAAAGGTTATCATCGTAAAGAGCCTTTTCTTTAACAGTTTGTCACAGTAATTTATTCACAACACTACACAAGGGTTGCTGTCTTTCAAATATTCTAGATTTCCTTCGGTTGCATTAAACTTGAAGAGTCTCAACAACTCTTATGTCTTAGTTATCTGGTAACATCGTTTAACGTCCATTTTATATTAGCCAATCAATGCTCCTCATAGGTCAGAACCTCGGTTTAAAGTCTCATCCGAAGGACTTGTGAGGTGGGAAATACTAGAAAGTATCTCTGAGATTTCCGGCAGCGAGACACTGCTAAAAAGCGTTGCAAGAAGTATTTATGTGGTTAACAATTTGAGGGGACAATGCTCCCAATTACTGAGCCTTTCAGACAAATAAACCATGATTTGATACTCCATTAATGCCCTTGCAAAACAACTTAACAGTCTACAATATTGGCATTATAATGATCTCTGACATTAGTCGCTATTATTCAAAAAAACGTTATTCTATTGACAATAGTGTTTTAACGTTCTTAGACATATGTCTTAACATTTTCAGGACTAGGCAGTTACTACCAAATATGATAATGTATTTGTATTTTTCATTTCCTAAGCAGTTGTTATGATACTAGAAATAGTTAAAAGCATACTGCTGACGTCAATTGGTAAACAAGCATACAATGAGATTATAAGCATCAATGACAATCCCTGGTTTGTCAAAATGATTGCAAAGTTAAATGAGGCAAGTATGAAAACAAGCACTGAAACCCTATCGAATTCGTAGAACAACAAGTTTGTTTTTGTCTGGATATCCACATTCGGCTAATCCCTTTGGTAATTGAGCATGTGTTTGTTTACGATGCGATTTCTGAAACCTTCGTAATTGGTTTCCGGAGACTGTGGGAGACTCAAGGTTCTTGTTATAGATCAATATCAAACAAGAAGTCTGATCCGGAATCAAGGCTACACATACAAAGACGATTGCGGGGGCGGCTAAATATTTTCTCATCGGACTAAAATGGTTAAGGTTATTTTTATTATAGTGTCACAACTATTGAAACGCCAGCCAGTTTTGGCTTATGAGACACTTCACTGATTATACAAGTACCTCCCAACTTTTGTCCCTTTGCCAGGCGCCTAGCGGATATCAGCCGGTAACCATTACATTTACTAGCTCGCGGCTCACGAACCGGCTATTTCTGAACAAGTCGGACTAACTTCACTATCGGAACGTTTTATGTGAAAATAGGTGAGCCATTTACTAGATAAGTCTTTTTTCGAGTGCTTAACATATCAGATCTCACAAATCTAAGCATTTTTGTTTACTGTATTGTATGCCTTCATTGTTATACGTTTTTACACCGCGTCAAAATCAGTTCAGATATGTTACTATGCCCAACTCTTATTGTTGGAGGAAGAATTCATACTCAACTGTCCATATGGTGTGATTAAGCCGGTTTGAACCATCGGTATTCAGTCGTAAGTCAGTCAGGAGTCTACCTCTCATGAAAGCCCAAATGCCGACACTGGGATTTGAACCCAAGCGGAGAGGGACTAGCGCTTTCAAGTTCCGAAATGTTTACCTCGATGCCACGAAGGCCCCTCTAACTATCACAATGACATACAAGATATAGCAAAATTGTTCCATACTGACGGCAAGATAGTAGTCTCATATGTATTGTATTGACGCTCACTCATAAGATGTGAAAAATAAATAATTGTTTCTATCATAGTTTCAATAGTTTTATCTTCATTTATTGAACAAACAATCTTTCATCCAAATCATTGTTCAACTTGTTATACGATTGTAAACCAGAACTGGCTTTTCATGTCACTGTGTTTACCACCTTAGTCGAAATTTGAAATCTTTATTGAATCTAAACACCACAGTGACTTGGACAAATCAAATTTCACATTATGGATTCCCTTGTACAATACGAATATCCTACAATAGATCTAGAATACAAATATCACACAGTATATTATTTTGTAAAATACAAGTATCACAAAGTATATTATTTTATAAAATACAAAAGTCACACAATAGATCATATTGTACATAACACATAACACCCAATCGCATGCCTTGTTTTACAGACATATCACATAACACCCAATTGCATGCCTTGTTTTACAGACATAACACATAACACCCAATTGCATGCCTTGTTTTACAGACATAACACATAACACCCAATTGCATGCCTTGTTTTACAGACATAACACATAACACCCAATTGCATCCCTTGTTTTACAGACATAACACATAACACCCAATTGCATGCCTTGTTTTACAGACATAACACATAACACCCAATTGCATGCCTTGTTTTACAGACATAACACATAACACCCAATTGCATGCCTTGTTTTACAGACATATCACATAACAACCAATTGCATGCCTTGTTTTACAGACATAACACATAACACCCAATTGCATGCCTTGTTTTACAGACATATCACATAACACCCAATTGCATGCCTTGTTTTACAGACATAACACATAACAACCAATTGCATGCCTTGTTTTACAGACATAACACATAACAATCAATTGCATGCCTTGTTTTACAGACATATCACATAACACCCAATTGCATGCCTTGTTTTACAGACATAACACATAACACCTCATATTGTGCACATTAAATACCATACAAAAGACCATCTTGTATAATGCAAATAACACACAATTGATATCGTGTTTAATACAAATGTCACACAAAAGAGTACAGTGTACATTGCACAATACAAATACTAAATGAAAGACTGTCTTGTGCAGTAAACAAACCATACATTAATTATTCTTCTGAATAAATTACTTGTATCAGTTTATGCCTGATTTTGGCTTATGTAGGACATTAAACTTGATTCAAGTAACTAGGCATAATGTTTTTAGGACAATGCATGCTATATAATGTATGTTTGTTGTTAGAAATCTATTTTGTTTTCTCTTCTCCTTTCATCCTTGTTCATCTTCATCTTTCACCAATATATATTTTATTTCTTTTTTGTCATTGTAATTTTTTGTAATATTTTGTAATTTTTTTGTAATCTTCATTTTTGGAGGAAATAAAGATTTAAAAGTAAATAAACTATACTACATACCATCTTTTACCGACAATGATATATAAGCATGCAACATACATTGTCATGATCAAACAAAAATCACTTAGAATTTATCTCACAAATATGTGTTGATTAATTGTCTGCTATATCGTATGGAGGAAACCATAGCTTGTTTGAAAAGGCGTCGTACATAAAAATCTGAGATATATCTGTTTTTCTTGAATTTCATGCGACCAATAACAGGCAATTCACGTTCTTATTGATACCTTAACCCACATTTTCTTTTTTTTAAAGCCTTTTTGTTCATTAAAACAATTTTTGTCATATAATGTTACGCTTACTTTCCTAGCAGTGTCCCTGTTATTCTAAACGAACACGCCTCGATCATTTCTACGAAGGAAAAATGACGCGCCTCCTTCGTTTTTACGGAAGTGAAACATGAATAATGAAGCAATATGTTACCCCTTATAGCGCTTCTCCAAACCGGCTAGATCCAGGCCAGCCGCCAAGTGAATTGGCGGCTGACCTGTGGTATAACTTGTTTGCTACTCTCGGTATCTTTCCTGAATAAAAGTAAGCAGATATTTATCATTTATATAAAGCAGATGACCCAAACATATATTGCTAGAAAATACCCAGCATTCTAAGGGTTAAAACAGAGCAAACCATCACTTAATTACAACAACATAATGCTGCACCATCTACTAGCGATGTTTCAAAGTGCTGTTTTTAAGAATTGTGTAGCAGACAATATGACTTCATCTTTTACATTCGACTTATGTCTAAAAATAGGGATGGACGCTCGGATAAACAAGTGGTCGGCACCAGTAACGCGATACACATAAACATTCTTTCATTTACCAAAAGACAACGCAAATGATCAAAATGGAGAACTATTCCGGTTACATTTGTCCCTGAAGTTTTACGAGATTCAAACGGCAATTCTCGGCCGACCTCATGTTTCGATCGATTGATACCCTACCTAAAATAAGGGGTTCTGATCAGAGTTACCTACCGTTGCCTTTAGCCTATACCGCTTTTTATTTTTTTAACTCGGCCATATACTGCGTTGAACCTAAAGTTACGTGCCATTTATCCGGTAGTATGATTGTAAAGAGGATCAACAGAATATCGCGTGAGCACAGAGACAACTAATTGCGACATAGGTTTCAGCATCGTTTTGCCTCAATTACTCGTTTGCTTTCCAACGACTAGCCGTCAGAGTTCGTGTTGGTCAAAGGCAATAACCTGTTGTTCTGGTGGTATCTAGTTCACGACTGATGTAACAAGATGCAGTCACGCAACTGTCTACATGTAATTATGCCGAGACTGACGTGCGTTGACCCATTCATAACAGGCAACTCGGGTTCATCTATTTATGTATATGGATTTTTAAGTCCCGTCAACATTACTTAGGTTATGTTTCTATGCCCGAGTTTTTATGATAAAGGAAGACCAAGGACTGATCAGAAGGAGTGGATGTTCAACAACTTCTGGAACCGGTTGATTCTTGATGATGTTTTCCGCCTTCCCAGTGTGTTGTCATGACATTATTTCAGTTATGTTGCAATGCACGACTTTTTATGATAGAGGAAGACCCCATAATCATCGCGTCAATATTATTTCATTTATGCTAGTTTAAACATATGGTATTCACCATTTGATATATATTTGAGCATAAATATATATTTATAAAAAGATAAACAGGTGAAAAGAAAGCTTATAAAGATCGTCTCCTCTACATCCGATAGACAAAGAAGTATATTTGAATTTATGTTGCTATGTCCGACTTTTAATGATGGAGGAAGACCCCATACTCTACTAAAGGACTGGTCAAGCAGGGAAGAACCATCGGTATTCTGCAAGTCAATAGGGAAACAATCCCTGATTATTCACGGGTTCAATTCATCTGACAAAGGACTGATCAGTAGGTATGATTGTACAACAACCTCTGAAGTCGGCCGAGTAGTGACGATGTTTTTTGCCTTTTCAGTGTGTTGTCATGACTGGTAACGATTTGTAACGCCCTTCGTATTGGGGTACCATGTAGTGAAACACGTCCGACCATGGTTGTAGCTTAGGTCTAATGTCAAAGACAGTTACGGTCTTCCCAAAAGTAATGGATGTACGATAGTATTGCTTAAACCTATTGACCTTTATGTCAATGATTGGCTTTTTATATTTGGACTCTAAATATGTCATCGCGACAGTAGCTCTAATGTCCTGTGTTGTTATTGTGATTTATCACGCATTACGTGTATTAATATAGAGAGGCGTTGCTCAGGAACCCTTGATCAACGCAACAGGGGATCGAAGATTTTGTATTCTGTATCTTACCTTTTTACAGTTGGGACAAGACAATTTTCGATGGATTCTATAAACCATTCGGGATAAAACTTGAGTCACCAATTGCATAGATGTCCGGCTGAAAGATTCACAATAGCGCCTTTAGTCATTTTTAAAGGTAACACTGTTTTACAAGTATCCTATAAGTTTGTTAATGAATGTTTTGAAAAGAGTATTATCGACAAGATATCTACGTCCTGCGCTTCTCCTACTTCACGGATCCTGTTCGTATTATATTTTTTTGTATACGGCACGCATTCAGCCTATATGGCACGCACTAAGCCCAAGTAAAAAATGGCCAACCCTTCCTTCATCATAAACCTTTCACGCGTTTGGTGTTTGTTGGCCGCTGTCACGTCATATTTACATTAGATTTGATATAAAGTAGGCAATTGATGCGAGACCGGTCAGGAATTACTTTCAGAGGTCGTTGTACAATAAAGAGTAGTGCATGAAAACTTAGAATGTTATTTTTTGAGTAACTTATACGCTTATAGAATACACACGAGGCATTTTTGATGGATTTCGATCGTTTGTGTGTGTTTGCCATGATTTGTATCTCTTTTTTTTAGAACTACTTGTCGCGAAAGGTGAAGTGATAGTGCCCTTCGCGGACCCAATCACTTTTAGAAGCGATTCTAGAGGTAAGAAGAGAATGCCGATGGGGGAAAATAGCTGTCGATCGTTCTTTTCTTCATAAAAAATTGACTATATTCGGAGTGTAGATTTGTGAATCAACGAGAATTAGCTCTGGAATTTGGACTATGAAGAGGCCAATATTGCCGTTTTCATATACAATAAAGAAGGGTCAAACGTTAGCGGTCTATCACCATCGGAATAAATCATCGTTCGTCCTGCGTTTCCGATCTCCTGGACAAAGCCAATCAGATGCCAAACAATGCGATCTCATCGAAAGTTAATATATGCACCGTCTAAGAACTGCTACTTTTTGTAATATATTCCATAGATAAATATGTTGTGTGGATGGTATAAACATGTTGGGTTTATTATAGAAAAGCAAACGGACGTTCAAATGTTTTATTAGATAACGCAGTTTTAATTGTGCTGATTGAATCCTATTGCAACCTTTTATTACTTGCAGTTTAATTAAAAATACAAATATCGTCTGTGTTACAATGTATTTGGTTTAATTGATCAGTTTGTCTCTTTACCAGTCAAATACGTATACTCAACGCATGTCTGACATTCTTTTCCCGATCTTTCAAACATTTTAAGATTGAATGATCCACAATGAATAACGCTTTAAATAAAAGGTTCTTTTTGTCTACATGATATGTCAAAGATAGGCTTATTCACTCGTCTACAGAAGTGATCGTTTCGATCCGAATACACTGTTTTGCATTGGTAATCGGTGAACCCTTTTAGTGATTCCGCAATTTCTCTGACATTTGGTAGCTCGCAATGCAGGTTAAGACATCCAAATGATGTTCGGACACCTCGACATACTTCCTGAGCGAGTTTGTATCTGAAACGTTGCGAAACTACTACACGAGTATTGCATCATAAGCATTTCTTTAACTCGTCTGCTGATGACGACTGTTATACTACATGTAATTGATATGACTTGTTTGTAATTTCTGCCTTTTTTTCCAAAGAATTGATTTGTTTTACCCAATCAGAAGATAACTCTTCAATCATATCATGATATCACCCTTTTGACATAACATAACACAATTGTATCAGAACCTAAGCTAATATGCTCATAGTTGACATATTTTTAGTACATGCATAAACATGGATAAACATTAACTGTAAAGTCAATTACGTAAATAAAGAGGCATATTTGAAATGGTTCAAAGGACAAGTTCTATTTTGACAGTCGCCTACAAGTACTAGCATAATGAGGTACATTTGAGGTGATTCAAAGGATAAGTTCTATTTTGACAGTCGCCTACAAGTACTAGTTGGTTTTAAGACAATTCATAAAAGGAGGCATGGTTGGTAAGACGGCATATAATGCTCTGAAGTGACGTAGGGCTGTCAAGTCCACTATCTCTACCAGTTAATCATTGCCAACATATCTGACGAATTCCTAGATCAAAACTCACGAGTAACGACATATTTCTTTGGTCAACGACCGTGTGGGGTGAGGGTGGTGGCTAATTTGACACTTTGGTTCATCTTCTATTCTGCATGAATAATGAGCAGTTTGTTTGCTTCTCCAACACGGTTCTTTCTTGACTTTTATCGATTGTGTTCATCCACTTTCCCCTTTCACAAACGACTTTAATATTTCACACTCGAATCATCGAAAAGAAACTTATCATGAACATAGTTAACCAATAAAAGGTTTTGCTAGTTTTTCATTCGAAAATACTGATTGACATCATTATTTACTCAAAAAGGTTTGTTGTTGAATGTCCACAGGAAGATCTTTGTCGATCTGAGACTTTTCTATTGAAAGGAAAGAATCAGACCCATGTTGAGCAATTAACCTTTGAGTATTTCGGATACCATGCGTAGGATGATGACCTTAGACCGCCCTTTGTTTTGAACACTGCCCATATCTGCCCCAACAAAATATGTCTTAACGAGTATTATCAAAATTCTAGAGCTATACACGGACAGATCTTTGTTTCATCTAAGAACTTTCCGGTGAAGTGATGGATTGGGACCTATGTAGTACGATAACCTAAGGAATAATTCGGACACCATTTGTAGCATGATGACGTAAGAACACTAATGTTTGAAGCATTACCCATATTTGACCCAACCAAAAGTGCTGAAAGGACTAGATTTAGGAGTAACATGTAATTCATAGGCAAAACTTCGTAATTCACAATTGAATATAATACGATTTGTATTTTACTAGCAATATCTAGTACAGAAATTTAAAAAAAAAAATCGTACGTCTGGTTCTTGTCGTAGTGTACTAAATATTAACTGTATTAATGTTATGTCAAGGGGCAGATGTTTCGTTTCTTAACATTAACAGTATTCAATGGAAACTTACTCGCCCGTCTGAAAGATCGTTAGCCTAGAAAATCAAAGTTATCGGCCATTTGGCCAAGTGTAGGCAGGTAGGCAGTTTTATTGCTGGAATTTAATTGTATTAATGTAACATCTAATATATCACAGAAGGACAGATTTGGGTATACGTTTCATCATTGTAATAAAACCGCTGACATTTTTCTCGGTGATACCGATGGAATAGTTCTAATTACTGTGACCCTGAAGTTTATGACCTATCTCCTCTAATTGGGGAAGAAGGGGGCGGTATTACTATCATCCATCCCCCTCGTATTATATTCGTCAGTATGTTCTACTTTCCCTTTTAACCCTTTCCCGTCACGAGCAATTTCTCCTTTTCCCTCAATATTTTCTAAAGTCGTCTGCAACAAAGTGGTAAAATTTCGTTATTGTTTGGGAAAGGGTTAACGCTAAATGCTATACATACGAACCTATATCAAGTTGAAAAAGATGTAACAAAATACATGCAAATGGAATCGTTCTAATTACTGTGACCCTGGAGTGTTTGACCTCTCTGCTCTAATTGGGGAGAGGGGGGATACTCCTATCATTCATTCCCCTCCTTATCCGTCAGCATGTTCTACTTTTCCTTGTTACCCTAAATGCGATACGTACGAACCTAGTATATGTTGAAAAAAATGTAACAATATGAGTTCAATTCCTCTTTTTTTTCTTGCAGCCTCTTTTAACCTTAAATACGATATATACAAACCTAGATCACGTTGAAAAGGTGTAACAAAATGAATGCGAATTCTCTTTTTTCTTTCAGCCTCTTTTGACTCTAATTACGATACGTACGAACCTAGTTCATGTTGAAAAGGTATAACAAAATGAATGCGAATTCTTTTTCTTTTGTCACAATTATTCTAACGTTTGTAAATCAAAATACATGGCTTTGATGGTTAAATGCAATACTATAGTAAGTGCTTCATGTTACTCAAGTGAAGCACTTACTATAGTATTGCATTGAACTCTCGGCTTGTCATATATGATATATTTTTGTAGTACTAATAACTAGATTATTTATTAATTAATTAATGGGATTGCTGTATCAAAAAGCGCATTTTGTCATGGGGGAAAGGTCACGACTATCGTGTCTTTTGGACGTTTTTTCTTCCGCTCTTCCGTGATAATGATGTTTTCTAGTAATCTTTAACAACTTAAATTCCCCGCTGTATACGTTCATAATTGTACGTCTTTATACACACAGTGAACTGTATGAACGGGTACAGATAGGTATGTCTGGTACAGACAAGTTGCCATTTCACATACAAACATTTGTAGGGATTCTCTGATGTTTTCTTTGTCCAATCTGAAACAGTCAAAACATATCTTTTAGATGCACATATCTTTTTTGTGTCTTGAAATATAAAGAAATTTTTGAACTTTGCAAAAATTATTTGTTTTGAAATAATATATATTTAAATTAATATGGCAAAAAAAAAAAAGATTTGAAACCATTATATTATAAACAATGATTCTTTTTTCTAGGATGTCAAAGTATTGCCAAGTTTTATGGTTGATATGTTTTCATATGCACGTGTTCGTATATGACTCGAAACTGTAAACAATCACTCCAATAAAATGTGCTCTAATTTCTATGATAGAGGGTAAAGTGTCTGTATCGTGTTTTGAATATTGTAGGCTCAAATATGAAGACGAACATTTTATATCAACTGAAGCATATACAGGTCATTGTTGACAAAGAATATAACAATAAACTCATCTTTGCATACACTTGTAGGAATGGTTAACATACATACGCCCACACACACCCGCACACCCACACACGCTCACCCACAGACCCCCCCCCCCACACACACACACAAACTCACCCCTACTTGTAAGCACCGCCAAGTGAGGACTCACGTTTTCACACCGCCAACTGAGGACATTTTTATTAATGGGTTTTTATTTTCCATATTAACACAAAAGCATCGTATATGCATGCTTAATTCGAATATGTATTTTGTTTTTGAAAAATATAGCCCGATCATTTTTCTCAAAACACCTCCAACTGTGGACTTATACACACTGGCGGTTAGGACCGCCTAATGAGGACTATATGTCTTTTCACATCCAACTGAGGACTTTGTAATTACCATATACAAATGACAACAGATATTAAGTTTAAACATCAATGCGAGAATACCTACACACTTGCAATTACCACGGTCGATTTCTCGCCGGGTTTAAACTCACTCTCAACAATTTCGGTTTGTTCATGGTATCCTGTGTAATCTACCAGTGTCATGTTTGGAAAATGTGTAATGGTCAACGATACTTACTAACCTATAAAATAAGTAAAAGGATGTTATTAGAGACCAACTCCTGTCTGAGTTTAATAAAAAAAAAATAATATCCAAAGCGACCGATCGCCCGATA